>PNEQ01134093.1:0-32513 GCA_003012365.1 Medauroidea extradentata
GTGAACACTGCAATAAAGTTACAGTAGCTAACTTCAACCCATTCGACTTTCTTAGAAGACAAGCATTAAAAAAGTGCACTCGTAATTCCGAATTTCGACTCGGAAGGTATAAAGTAGGGCATTATTAATTTTAATAAACTATGTGAAAAATAAAGATACACCCAAATAGTCTGCAAGATGAAAGAAATGAAATAAATAAATATTTAGCCCTACAAAAAACGACATATCGTCCACGATTTCAGCAGGCCCTAATATTCCACAGCAGCTTTGCCTAGATGAAATAGGTACTGTAGGTATTGTTTTAATATCACATACATGCACACATATTTTTGTATTTGTCCTTTTTAAAAATTCGGTTTTGCTACCCTCCCATAGCAAGCCACAGTACCTACATGAGCCATCGTCTCAACTCTCCAACTAACAGATCGTCTACATTTATGCAGACAAACAAGGCTCCATGAACATTATTTGGTCTGAGACTTATCAAACACCGCCGAATCCATGATTCATATAAGTTATTTTTTGACTATTTAAAGAAAATAAATCGTCCGCCCATTCAAACGCAGCAGTCTGTCGCGATTGTTTGTACTTTGACAGCTGATTCTACCCATGATTCAATGTGCGAATGCTCCGGGCCAAGCCGTCTATTGGAAATTGCAGATTGTCAACACCAGGCCACCTTCCGTTATTCACTGATTTCACTGGTCAGTGTTTTCAGTAATGTCAGCTATGCTTCCGATATTGCTGACGGAACTGATAGTCACTGATGGTAGGTTGATGACGATACCCTGTGCGAGGCTACATCCGTTTACTGAGATAACCGATTTTACTGGCACTTCAGGGCATCAGTGTTGTCAGTAAACCAATATTTTTGGCGAAAATTCATAAGTTCAAGTTATCTAACGGTAGGACAAGGAGTCTTTTTAAGATATAAGGGCCAAAGTAGGTACCGGTATCTATTAATTTATATACGCTTATTTAACGTCTTTTTATAGTTACCGGAGCATTCGCCGTGCAGTTTGCAAAGCCTTAATAATGTATAAAGATTGAATCGTACCTTGCTTATGCATTTAAAAATAATGGATACAACTTCCCATACCTTAAATACACACAATGTTTAAGCTACGTCGTGAAAAAACGAAGAAAACAGTATCAGTCGTGAGTCGTTCTAGCTGTATCAAAATGCTAAAAATATATCAATTATATTTTATAAGTAAATACAATTTACACAACGAACAAACATGATTGTTTATCGCACGAATGATATCAGAGTTGTGCCAGATATGTAGTTGCTAGGCAACGTACATTGCAGTAATGTTTACTGATTTTAACGTTCCGATATTATCTATTTACTGATGGAGAAAATATTTTACTGATTACTGACACTGTTCCCTTATTGTTTACGGACACTATCGAACTGTCAGTGATATCAGTGAAATCAGTGGATAACGGAAGGCGGCCAGATTGTAACGAAAGACAAAAGCTGTAGAAAATATTGTAAAAGGCAGACTTGATGTAAATCGCTATAACCGGAATATAGAGAAAAACTGCTTGGCGGTGGTGCTGCAACCTTTTTATTTTATTAGAAACTCATCTTCCGATACAATATATGGAACTTATTCTAAAGTGCATTATAATCGATATTAGTGGTAACGCACCATTCAATTTAATGATGAACCACACACGATTATGGCTAATTTCCATTATAACTATTAAACACTGATATCACTGACTTATTTTTTATTTATTAATAATATTTTATTCACATCAAACAGCACTTTAATATTGCCTGGTAACATATTAAATACATGTACCACTGTATACAGGACCCCCTTATGAATGGCTTTCAGCCGGACTGAAGCGATATGATCATTACGACTTGACCTAGTAAGATTGATGTGGACCAAGCCGCGCGCCCCGCGGAACAGCCTGTCGTGCGCACCACGCACCGAGGGAACACACCTGGCAACCAGTACTGCCGGCGCATATGGGAACGCGCTCGACAACCAAGAAGTCACGGCGTCCCGACGCCGTCCTCACAATCAAACGCAACATCCAGGTGTACATAAAAATCCCCTAATCACGAGACATTGCTAGGAATATGCCCCATTAAACCTAACGTAGAAAACATGCAGTGAACCCCTAACTGTCAGTGCTAGTGCTGTGTGTAAGCGAGGGCAACGGGGGCACTTGTATCATGTAATAAAGAGACGTAAAAGGCCAGAGGTAACCTTGCTTCTCTAACATCAGCACCCTGGAAAGACTTGTCGGGTCTAATCTTAAATTTAGGTAAAACACCCCTGTGCCTAACATCAAGGATGGACTCGTCCAACTGGCAAACACTGCAGCATAATTTCTTTAAATATTATAACTGTTAAATTGCTCTTTTTAATAATAACATTGCTCTCTAGATCTTTCATTTGATCATATTAAAGTAATTCTCTGATCTTAGCGTAATTAAAATTCATGTAACGTAAAATATTGTTTGACCCAAATTCTTCAAAATATAAATATGAACATTCCAAACAATCTTTTGGACACTAACCAGCCAGTAAAACTTTCATTCAATTTTCAAGTGCTTTTGTTTGTATGTTTGTACATGTTTTTGTGTGTTAAGAAGTTTTGGCGTGCTCAGCGGCGTGGTAGCCCTGAGCTCACCAAGGCTTCCTCAGTTAAATACTGGCGGCGTGTCGAGGCGGTTCAGCTCCGGTCGCCCAGGCACCAGCATCTCTTTGTCTAATCATTTTCACAGTAATAGTTATTTTTCGCCTTTTGGAACCTTAAATCTAATGTAACTTCAGTGCCCGGGTTGACCCCTAATCCCTGTCGACTCGTTCGCGCCCAGAGGCTCATAATACTTTAAATTCTCTATTCCCACCAAGTGGAATTTTTGCCGCGCTTCGCCTACCGGACGGGCTAGATCCCGGACCGCTTTAAACATCGCCAGCGTTGAATTGTGTACTGGAGAACGAAGTAAGTTAATAATAATGCCTCGCCTATACTTCTGTGTTATTTATTGACTTCGCCGCTTCACTGCGCTTAAGGGCACGGGACCCTACAATCCGATTACGTATTTTCATATGGGTGTACATGTGCCCGAAATCCCTGTCTGTGTGTGTACATCAGTGTAGGGAGGGCCACAACACTCCCCTGTGAGTAAGTATAACGGCGGAGGACCGAGGACAAGGAGAGTTTTGAAGCCAGCCGTCAGCCATAGAACCCTGAGACCACTCCACTCGTAACACCTGAGTGCCGGTTCTCCGCTAACCGGCTGGCGCCTAGTCGGGAACGCTCTTAGAGCACGTCAGTACTTTTCATAATTAACCATCTTCTCCACCCTCGTCCCCGTCAAGATGATGATGTTTGGTAGAACTCATCGGGAACTCTTCCGGGTTATCGCTTAAAAACCACAGAAGTGAAAACAGGTACTGACAATAAAGAATGAGAATTTTATGTTTGCTAAAAGTAGTCTACAAGAATATAGTTTTCTTTTGCCTTCCATTATCCTTTACATAGTTTATTGCAACTTGAATACCTTGACACTATATGTAGAATTCCCCCCAAAAATTATTCCAAAAGCCATAATTGAGTGAAAGTAAGAAAAATTAACATTTTGGATTGCAGAATAATCTACTAATTGTACCATTGTTCTCAAAGTGAAACATGCTGCACCGAGATTTTGTACTACTTGAGACACATGGGGCTTATCCCACACAGCACACTTGGTCACAGAAACGTCGCAACGACATCGCAATGTCGCATTTAGGTTACACTTCACAGAAGTCATACTGTAACGTCCCAGTGACGTTGCCATGCAACCAAGTTCTGGCCCTGGCCTTTGTGACGGACATGCGACGTCGCAGAGAAACCTTTGCGTTACTTTTTAGTCATGTGAGAGTTTGTACAATGTTATTATTATTTCTTTCTTTCAAATGTTCTCATAATTATTCGTAAAATTTATTCTTAATAATTACTGTAACTGAACAAATGTCTAAAGTCTCAAAAATATTTAAATCGTGTGAATGATTTGTTAAGTAAAATAGTACTTAAGTACTCATGGTGGTGGTTATCTTTGGTCGCGAATATGGGGAAACAAGTTAATACATTTGAAATTGTGAAGTGTTGTGAAAGCCTATGAATTCAGTCGGTTTACAGGATTTGTGTAACTGTAGTAAGTATTTATTTAAAATATAAAATCTTCATGACATGAATTAATTTGTCTATTGTTTTATATATTTGTGAAGTACACATATTCATAGGTTATAATTTCCGTTAGGCACATTAATTTAATTTTCTTTCTTGTATTCCAGCCCGTAGGTGAAGAGAATTTTGCGGACTATATCAAAATATGATCAAAATTAATGATAACAAAGATGTGCACCTGTGAATCACTTTGAGGTTATGTCTCAGTCTATATTCGTGTCATGTTCAAAGGTATATTAAATATATCACAATGCGGTACAACATAATTAAATCCCTCAGTAATTACTTACACAAAGTGTCTGTTACAATTAGGTATTTTTAAAGTAAAATTTTAATGCCAAGCTCTTTGAAGTGAATTCCCTTACAGCATGGTAACGTCCCATTAACGTCGCAGCAACATCACACACCTAAAAGTGTGACGTCCCAGAAATGTCGCAGTGACATCCCAGCAACGTCGCAGCGAGGTTGCAGTGCGACGTCACAGCGAGGTTGCAGTGCGACGTCGCAGCAAAGTTGCTTTGTGACGTCGCAGCGAGGTTGCCATGCGACGTCACAAAAAGCGGTTAAATACACCTCCCTGCAATGTTGCTGGGACGTCACTGTGACGTTTTGCAACGTTTCTGGGACGTTACAGTATTTGGTGTGCGACGTTGCTGGGACGTTTATGCGACGTTATCGTGCTGTATGGGATAATTTAGTGATTTATCTATATGTATCCCTAAAATTTAGTCATCGATACTTCTTTTGTTCCTATTTCTTTTGTTACCATTGACTGGAAGACAGGAGGATTTCTGTTCAAAGAAAAATGAATAAAAGTAGTTTATTCTAAATGTAATGTCAGATTGTTAGCTCTGAACCAAGACTTCAGCCTATTAAATGTCACATCAGCTAGGTCGAATGCTTGTCCTATTGATGTGTCACTTGTCAGGAGACTTGTATCATCTCAATGCATGGGCGTAGAAAGCAAATTTTTCCAGTGGGGTCCAGCCGTCAGTGAGGTATTAAGGACCCGAAGCTTAAAGTGGGGGGTCCGGGGGTCCTCCCCCGGAAAAATTTTGGTTTTTAGATGCAAAATGGTGCTATTTGAGCAAGGTTTGAATTAAACTATTAAAAATAGATACAATAGAAATTTCAATGTTTTTAAATATATATTTCTTGTCTTAGTAAACTATGTTATAAGCGAATCTTAATAAAATTTGGCGCTTTGTATCCTTCCTCGTTTGCGACTTCTTGTTGCATATCTTGTATGAATGTGCGAATAGCGTACTTACAACAGGGGCGTCATTTCAGGTTTTTCTAGGGGGGGGGGGCAAAATTTTGTTTTCCAGTGACAGTGACCTTGTTGCATCTTTTTTATTAATTAAGCATGTATAAATTAGATGCTTTAATAATAAAACTTCAGTTTTATGTTCTTAAGTTACCATTATTTAAATTTAGAAATACAAAAAATATATTTATACACATTAAATAGTAAATCCAAGGGGCATTTGCCCCCCCCCCCCCTGTGGCCCCAAATGACGCCCCTGATATACAAGTGTGAGTCATGGTATTCACCATGTTACATGTCAGTACTTACCAATATACTTCATAACTTTATTGAGACATCCCACTGTGATATCTCAAAGTTAACACAGAATACAGTTCTCGGATTGTGGCTGCCTTGAAATTTTTGTGAAGATGAAAAAACATGAGTGTGATGAAATAATAATTGATTATTCATAATTCAGTTAATTAATAAAAGCGCGACATATATTCATTTGCAGACATGTCGTTATTTTTCCCTTGCCAGTTGTAAGAGGAGCATTTTGTAAGGCATTATTTGAGATTTTACAATAAAATAATAAATACGCTGTCACATTAAATTATTATGTAGGAAACAGAGGAATTTACTCAGCTACTTTTAATGCTGAAATATTCCAAAACTATAAGCAAAAATTATCTGCTGGATTATGTAACCACATAGACTCAAATCATTATTTCTCTGATCTCAAATGTCAAAGAACATTTTTAATTACAGAAAACTGCAATTGCAACATACATCAACAGAAAAAAGAATAACAGTTGAATTAAAGTTAATATATAAAAATATTGTTTGTACATATCAAACATTCCAGAAAAGCAATTTTATTTTTCCATTTTACCAAACAAGTTTTTCCTTTCGTCACTCTTTTTTATAAATTCAATGCACATTGATTTCATGTTCAATTTTTCCAAATGGTCTTCATGCCCATGGCATAACATTAAGGAGTTCAGTCACTTCAGGGTCATAGTACTTCTAAGGTAAGTTTTCAACCTTCTTAGTGTGATAAAACTTCTCTCAGCTTCACAAGAAGAAGCAGGGCTCGTCACGAGAAGTTTGACAAGTTGTTCTACTTCACTGAAAAGTCTTCTTACTTGTACAAATAGTAAGCCAATATTTAGTAGTGGATAACATTTTTAGGAGCCCACTTACCTGCTGCTGAAACTGTGTATCACTGTGCTTAAAATAACACTTTACCCGAATGTGGACATGTTTTATGAACAGTTTGTGCACACCTTGAACCAAACGGGAGGGCGTTGCAAATGTGGGCGGATGAGTATTTTTAAAACATGAATGACATACAAAAATTATTTCAGAACATTCAGACATAGAACACAACTTTGTTTCTAGATTTGTCAATTTTGATTTTGATACCAATTAAAATACATGAATTTGACTTGTGATACACAATTAAGTTTAACACAGTTCCAGGTAAGCAGGCACATTTAATAAATTTAAATTATTCTACTAACCTCAGGAGCCAAACATCTAAGTTATCTAGCAGAATGCTCAAGAGATGAAAATGTGTGTAGTTATCTGAACAATGGCAATTTAAGTTTAATGAATCCGAGTTGATTTCGGGGTAGCTGTCCACCACTTCTGACACATCTCCTGACATTAAAACGACGATGGGACGGTGGGAGGGGTGAGTCACCTGATACTGCCAGGACAAAGGGGTAGCGTTCAGTTGCAACCACGTTATTTCTATGATACGATAAAAGTAGCGGGCTGCAGTTTGTGTGTTGATTTCCAACCAGGCTGTTAACACATATTAAGCATATGAAGTCGTGAAAAACGTGTATGTTTAAACATGCACAGTTAACATGCAGTGATGTGTTTTAAAGTTTGACTACAAAAGGGTTCATTGTACACTGAACGTGGGTAGCGTCATAAAGTAGTACAATATAGTTCCTCAAAGTGAATAATGAACATCTAAATAAACAAATTTCCCGCCACCTATAACTGTGATGGGTGTCCATCTTAATTCCAGTGGGGGTCCTTATAGCCACAGTGGGTGTCCAGACCCCCACGACCCCCAGCGTTTCTACGCCCATGACTCATGTCTCAATGCCTGCCAGCAGTACCATACTAGTAATCAGTAAATATTTCGTTATTGTCAATTATTTGAAAGTTTCGGGATGATTAGCAGTGATGAATACCAAAATGGAAGATACCTTCGTTTGTATTTAAACTTGAACCACCCACTTAAAAAAAATAATAATAACACGACGAGACAACAAAGCTATTTCGATGCCATCTTGAGTAGGCTTACACAAAATTGTTTCTTGTTTATTATTTCCAGTCCGCCTTCTTCAGTGGTGTCACGAACATAGAAGAATCAAGGCGGAAAGTTGCAATATATAAATGTCAGTCTCTATCTGCACAACACAGAAGCCTCAACACCCCCCCCCCCCTCTCCAACAAGAAATAACTAGTTCTATACTATTGAGAAGAGAGGGACGAGTTTCACATGAGGTCGGGCGATAACACCTTGTTGAGTGCGGTCCTTCGCAATGCGCACCACACCATTATCATTTGGAAACATTTTAACTATTCGTCCAAAACACCACTGCAAAGGAGGTAAATATTGGATCCTTGATGATAATTAACATCATTTTCCCAAGACTGTTCTCCTCCTGTGTCCACTTCTGTTTGTACTGGAGCTGGTGAAGATAGTCCAGGTGCTACCTATTTCTAAAATATTGCTGGATTTGCTGTAGTAAGGTCCAGTGATAGTCTGTTCACAGGTGTCAGAGTAACAACAATGATCTGAGGAGGGCCCAGAGTCAAAAAAATGGATGGGGTAAGAACAGACAATTTTTTAGAGTCACTTGACAGAGAAATTTAAAGTTGCCTCTATCTGGGTCAGCACTGTGAATCAATCTTCACAGGTGAGCAGATGAGAGCCAATTGTCCTGATGAGCAGAGACTTGGTAGAATTGATGCTGGCTTGCTAAAACCCACCAAAGTGAGGAGCAGATGGTGGGTTAATATGCCATGACAACCTGAAGTTAGCCAGTCGATCGACAAATGTGAGGACAGTATTAGACTGGATGAGGAAATCCTGTAGCTCAGATAAGTGCTGGCCTTGGACCAACAAAATTTGTGCCACAGTCAGTATACAAATGGGCACTATAACCTCCCCAAGCGACAAACCTACGAAAAGCAGCAATGATCCTAGGCAAGTTCCAGAGGTACTGTCTTGGTGGAGAAGCAAACGAACAGACAGGTGTAAGCTTGGAGCACTCGAAATATACCTAATCTAACCATAGTGATTACTATAAGGTCTCTATAGTCAACTCCAGTATGTAGGAATGGTTTGGCCTCACACACTCTACTGGCAGGAAGGTTAGCCATTGATGGAGTGAGAGGTTTAAGTTGAGCTCTGAAGCACTTCATACACTTTTACAGTCTACGTCGGTTCAAATTTCAAGCACCAAGGACCAAGAACTCTTTGAGGAGCAATGACTGAAGATGATGTGATCCAGGATGTAGGAATTCTTCACGAACCTGATCAATAAGCAGCTTTGTGAGGCGATAATTCTTCGGAAGAAGAATCAGATGCTTTTCCTCAAATGACAAGACAGAGTGATGCAGTCTACCCACAACTCTGAGAAGACTGTTTATCTCGATAAAGGGGGTTAGGTTTTGAACTGATGGGGAACAGTTTGCATTTAGCTGATTTGTCTAGCTCATCACCAAAGTAATCTTGCTGAGTAGATCTTACCCGTATCACTAGGGCTCTTGATAAATCAACTGGAGTAAAGGGTTTACTTCACCTTTGTGTGGAATGGCAGTTCTGTCCAAACCTGATACACCAGGCAATAATTCGTTGCACCTTTTTAATCTTGAATAAATTTTCAGTAGGTTTCTGAAAGGAGAGTCTTCATAAGGCACATGGAGCACAACAGTCTTATATTCTTCTTCCAATGTCAAGACTGTAGCGAGGGGAAGCAAATGCCATATCTCAGCAGACCCTTGCAACCACCATTGCTGTGACCACCACAGGCTGTGATCAATCATATCTACAGGAACCAGAACTTTGGAGGCACAGTCAGCTAGATTTTTAGCAGACATCACATGATTCCATAAGGCGACAGGGATGGGAGACTGAATTTGGGTAACCCGATTAGCAACGAATATTTTCCAACAATGAGGGAAGTTAGGAATACACTGAAGAGAAACAGTTGAATATGTCCAGGTATAGACTTTCTCGATGGACAAACAGTCAGCGAGTGTTTATAATATCTTATGTAACACTTTGGCCAACAGGAGTTTCCCACATATTTCAAGGTGTGGCAAAGAAACTTTCTTTAAAACAGCGACTTTGCATTTGCCGAGGAGAAGGTGAACTGAGATATGACCATCTGGATGGACAACTCACAGGTATTCCACAGCAACATAGCCTCTTTCGCAGCTGTCACAAAATCCATGCAGTTGGAGAGAAAATCCCTCTCCACAGCCAGGAACAAATCGAGGGATTGACAAGATTGCAAGAACCAGAAGTCCAGCTTGAAACTGCTCCCATGTCCGCACAACATCAGGAGGAGGAGTGTCCTCCCAATCCATATTCAACATCTACGGATGTAGTATCAAAACTTTGCGAAGGATACAAGTGGAGAGAGACATTCAAGAGCTAGTTCCGACAGAATACTCCATTTTGTAGAGGCTGAAGAGAGTGGCTGGACAGTTTATGAAAATGTGTCTTTCTCACTACTTTCACAGTTGCTAACTCCCCATCATTTTCCAAGGCCAAGGGTACCCTCATCTGAACAATTTCGGATGGAAGCCATTCATGCAAGGCAGGTTCATTGCTAGCAACTTTTCGCTACTTGCTTCAGTCAAGTCAGTTAATTTGTTTTGCAGATCCAGTGCTTCTTGTGTTCTAGCGGCCACAGAAACAACACCATCCACATATGTGTCCGACATATATACTTAAGCTGCCTTTGGGAAATGGCCACCTTCATCTGCTACCAATTGCTGTAACACTCTAATAGTCAGGAATGGA
This sequence comes from Medauroidea extradentata, assembly GCA_003012365.1. NCBI lineage: Eukaryota > Metazoa > Arthropoda > Insecta > Phasmatodea > Phasmatidae > Medauroidea > Medauroidea extradentata. The sequence goes on from PNEQ01134093.1 coordinate 10,512, forward strand.
GAAGATTTTCGATAAGTGACTGTATTCAATCGAAAGTAGCAAATAAAGTGATAGAGGGATGGTCTCCAAAGCACACGTTAGTAATCATGATCCTTTCATCAACAATAATACTGTACATCTGTTGGATATCAGCTGTAAAATCTACAGAGTGAAATCTAAAGCGAAGCACAATATCAAGTACGTCTTTCTGTAGTTGCAGTTCAGTGAATAACCTATCATTCAAAGACAGTCCACTGCTGTTAGCAGCTGAGGCATTGAAGACTACTCTTAACTTGGTAGTTGTACTGTCAGGTTTATGTACATCATGGTGTGGAATGTAATAAAATCTGTTTAACTGAGACTCTGGGACCAACGACATGTGGCCTTGCTTTATGTAATCGTCCGTAAATGCTGCATATTTTGCTTGCAGGGAAGGAACCATGGTCATTCTTCATTTCAGACTACATAATCTATTAAGCGATTGTACATGGGATTCGCCGAATGGTTGGTTTGGTGACCTTAAAGGGCAAGCTAATGCTGTAACGACTAATTTTCTCCCTGCGATGTAAACTTCCAAAGATTTCTTCAAATCTACGATCTTTAGGATTTAAAGGAAGATACACTGAAAGGTCTTCAATTTCCCAAAACTAGCGAACAACCTGGTCAAGTAAACAAAGACTTTCTGTTAGTGTGGACAGGAGAAGGAACCGTACATGTAATTATCCAACCAAAGACTGTGGAGATGACAGCGGGCAAGTCTTACCCTTGGTGAATAGTCTGTCTGCAAAGTACATAAGGAAAGAGGTCCGCCCCATTCACAACATCAACCTTTCCCAGAACGTCAAAAAATTAAAACCTCGGGAGTAAATAACTATAATCCACATTATAAGACAGTCGATACAAAAAATTTCTCTCCACAAATTTAAAGGAAATGCTTATTTACAAATACATAGGTAGTTTATTTTAAACCACATAGTAAATGATAAATTCATGTAACACTTTTGTTCAGATTTGTTATACATTATTTCACCAAAGCTGAAAACTACAGAAATGATGGTTATCACTATTTACCCCCGAGGTCTCCAAATGTGGGTCAGCGAGACGAAGATGTGCAAGATGACTCCAACATCAAAAGGAACTTTAGGCAATTCTGTGGTAATTTCAGGCAGAACAATTGCTGTCCGTACCAGTCGAGGACTTTCTGCACCTACTGGAGTGATTATTCACTCTACAAAGCCTGTCGATAGCTGCATAGGTTTTTGTGAAATCCCAATATTGGTAGTGAGGTTTTACGTCGAGCTAATCCAAGACATACAGCCCTCTCATTGGTGATGAAGCTGGACTAACTAGCAGAATCCAAAAGAGCTCTGACAGTCTGAATTCTTCCATCAACATTTGGAATGTTGATCATGATTGTTGAAAACAGCACTATAGAAGTTATGCGTACAAGAAAAATACAGATGGAGAAACCATCGAGTAGGAAACTTGTGGCCCTGATAATGAAGGCAACAAATTATCACTCTCGGAAGGTTATGGAGAGGATGGCAACTTCTCAGAAAAGTGAACTGAAGTATGATGCCTGGCAACATATGCATGGCAGCTTGCTTTGGAGAGACAAGTTTTAAAGTGATGGGAGAAATGTAGACAATTGAAACACCGATTTTGTGACTTGACCAACTAGTATCGTTCTTTAGGGGGTAAGGATAGAAATTGAGAGCACTGGAACAGCCTGTGTTGTTCGCTGTTATCACAGGGACAATTCTGTGCAGAAGAACTTATGTTTAATTCTTTTGACGATTGTTGACGTGCATTTATGACTGGTTTGCGATCACCTGAAAATTGATAAGGTTTCGGTTTTGACAACTGAGAGGAAAGTGTACCATGACGAGAAAATAGAACAGCTTCCTGGGCTTGGCAGCATTTTTGAAGGAAGGTAACAAACTTAGTCAAGGTTGGTAGAGCATTGTTGGTCAATTTCATTTCTCACTGTGTTTGAAGAGAAGTATCTGTTTTCTGACATTCTGACTAAATCCCAGTGTTTCACAGGTATCTCCAGGGCTTCAAGTGCAGCTACATTTTATGTGATGATTGTTATGAAGTTTCTCAATGCTGTAGGAAAGTCACTTGAAGCTGAGGGAGCATACAGCAATGTATCTACATGAAGCAAAACAATTAATATTTTATCCTCAAATCTATCAATGAGCATTTTCAATGCAATCTCAAAATTTGTATTTGTTATTGGCAGATACTGTATCATGCTAAATGGGTCCCTTTTAAGGGAGGACTTCAGGTAAGATAACTTCTCAATATCTGTCAAGCTAGGAGGGTTGGCGATAAGTGTGGAGAACAAGTTTGAGAAATTTACACACTGTGTGGGGTCTCCAGAAAAGTTGGAAGTTTTATTTTTGGGAGTTGAACATGGGACTTAGAACTAGGAGAGGTAGCAGAAGCCATGTGCTGTGGTTTTTCATACAATAAATTTTATAGTGCCTTGGTGTAATAGTACTTTTGGTCAAACTCCTCTAGGCGTGCTGCATGAGCATCAGCATCAAAGTCACTTGCACCATCACAAGCAACAGTGAGGTAACCAGCATAAAAATTCAACTTTACAGCAAGAATGTCGGGCACAGTAGCGCGAAGCTGTGTGTGATCGTTATTCACTTGTTGAGTAAGATCGTATGCTCGTCTAAGTCGGCCTTCTGACAAGCGGAGGCATACTAGAGCTGTCTTAAGATCTGCCATGATTTATGACGACACTAATGAAACAAAGGAAGCCAAGAACATCACTTATTATCTAATGCAAAATGAAAGAGCAATGGACGGCTTGGCCAGTAGCATTTGCGCACTGAATCATGGGTAGCAAGAGCTGATTTTGTGCAAACGGCACTGAAAAACATACATGATTGTATGGGTTGACGAGTTTATATTTATTAATTAAAACTTTTAATACACTCTTAGTGGAAGAATTACCGTTTCTTAGTATATTGCAACTGCAGACGTTTTTAAAATACGTATGTCGTAGACAGTATTGAATAATAAACAACGATGAAGCTAAATCAGTTTTGTCACTGTTAACAAGAGACGATAATTTGGCTGCATATTTCTTACGATAAACACAAACAATTATTATACGAGACAGTCTTTCAAATAGTAAGCTTGGTTGTTATTGTCTTCTGTAATAAACGCAACAAATCAATAGAAACATTGTCTAAAAATGAGTAGGCCTACAATGAACCTTCTCCCGATAGGCCGTCACAATGCAAGTTTCCATACAGAGAGAATCTTGCTTCATTAGTCTACGCTTAGAAATTATTAATTAATGTCGTAACAAATTGTTGACATATTTACCACTTCCCTAAAACAGATGTAATGCCCGGCAATTAATATTTTTTTTTGTTTATTTGCTTTAATGAGCTCAGAGCTCGTTACAGAAACAGTACAGTTTTTTTCTTCAGAAGGGCCGGACGGTCAGAAAGGAGGGGGGGATGGTGAAGAGGTTATTTTACAAGGGAAACCTTTTGTGGCCAAATCTTATTTAGTTCGGGCGGGTAGGCAGTATGTTTCACAGTTTCACAGATACATTGGTAATCTAAGAACATGGGCCTATTTGTATGTAGGCACATTAAAATTAAGTATGGACCTATAATTAAACAATTATTCTTCAACAATAAAATAATAAACATTGTTTTTACAAATAATTACAAGATATCACCAGACTATCGGAGCACTGCATATGCTGAGGGAGCTTATACTAAGTTCCTCTACAGCTTCATAAGAGTTCCAATTAAGTTATCGTAGTATATGAATAAAATTCTAAAAAATCAAAAAGTACAAAGATTACAAATAGATAAATGAGAACATCTCATACTCGACAAAACAGCTTTAAATCTAATGCAATATTATGCTGTGGCAGAATGTGTAGATTGGGAAACCTCACAATAGTAACCTAACAATAAATACAAGGAAGCATATTTCATCAAACACTATACAAGACAGAAAGTGACTTATGACATAGAATTTCTGCACATTAAGTTATCTATTGTTATAAACAATAGTTCAGTGGCAAAACACACAAAAAAAAAACACAAAGGAGCTTGATCTCATGCTCCGCCTACTTAAGTAAATACAAAATAAAACTATAAAAACAAACAAAAAAAATGCTACATATAGAAGCAACAATTATGCAATATCATATACTATCCCACTGCATAAGCATTGTACGTACAGGTAGTCCAAAGAAGTTTGCAGAATTTCGGATGTAAGTTATGAAAGATTACAAAGCTATATGCTGTTGTCATGTCATTTTGATTCCTGAAGTTTATATTTTCATCATTATTTCTACTATTTTTATGTAAATTAATTCTTTGCCACCAGAATACAAAAATTAGTGCATAACTTCCCAGAAAATAAGAAGGAAGAAAAATATTTTTTTTGGGACGTTGTTTCAATAGTTTGTACATAAATAAGCACACCAATACCTGAAGAACGTAACAAGCATAGCACACATACATACCCTTTCTTATCTTTTCACTCTGTCCGTTACATTGTATACTTGTAATCCTTCCATAAGTGATGTCTGAGTTTGTTTTTGAAATGGGAAATGTTTTTTAATGATTTTAGTTCCTGCGGAAGGTGGTTGTACATTTTGAAAACATTGTAAGAGAAGGATTTTAGACCATATTTTGTAGAATTCACTGAGATTAAATTTATATTTTGTCTTATCCTTGTACTATATGTATGTATTGATGATCTTGTTATCGCAGGCATATATAAAGTAAAACGAAGTAGGCCTATATGCATTTATGAGAACATGGTAAAGAGTAGGTACATAAAAAAATGTGGAACTATATCATTTGTTGTTTGATAGTACTAGTTTCATTGAACTGTAACATTCTTTAAATATTCTGGAGAAATTCGCAATGGCATATGTCATTAACACACATTTCCGAGTAATTGACAAAAAGCTTAGGCCTATATTTATCAAGGAAACCAACTTTTACTTTAGGCTAGTAAATATGTATGTAACTATAATACCTAGTCAATCGAACATAATATCAATAAACTGCACTAGTTATTTTCATTTTAAAAATTTATTTTCCCCCAATTGTCTTTGGTTAAATCTGCATGGTAAGACCTCAAATTCGTGTCGCAGTTACCTCAACAAGGAGAGGGGAAAATTAAGCATGAAACCACGACAGTGTATAATCTAACAACATCTCAATTTAAATATACGTTTGTTAGTGTGACGCGGACCAAGTCACACGCCCTCGAAACAGCCCGTCGTGCGCACCAAGCATCCAGGAACACACCTGGCAAGCAGTACTGCGGGCGCATATGGGAACGCGCCCGACAGCGTGGTCACAAGAGGCTACGGCGTCCCGACGCCGCCCCCGCAGGCAAACGCAACGTCCAGCTGTAGACAAAATTCCCCCAATCACTAGCCATTGCTAGGAATGCTCCCCCATTAAGCCTAAATGCCAAAAACACGCCGGGGACCATGAACTGTCAGTGCGGGTGTTATGAGTAAGTGAGGGCATCGGGGACACTCGTGCAGTGTAATAAAGCAACGTAATAGGCCAGGGGTAACCTTGTTTCCCTAAAATCAGCCCCCTGGAAAGACTTGTCAGGTCTAACCTCAAATTCAGGAAGAAACACCCTTGCGCCTAATATCATGATGGACTCGTCCAACCGGCAACCTCTGCCGCATAATTTCTTTAAAACTTATAATTATTAAATTGATTTTTTTATAATAACATTGCTCTCTAGATTTTTCATTTAATCATATTAAACTAGTCCTCTGTTCTTAACGTAATTTAAATTCATGTAAAGTGAAATATTGTATGACCCAAATTCTTTAAAATATAAATATGAACATTCCAAACAATCTTTTGGACACTAATCAGCAAGGCTAATTTTTATACGATTTTTCAAGTGCTTTGTTTGTATGTTTGTATGTGTTTTATGTGTTAACGGAGTTTTGGCGCGCTCAGCGGCGTGATCGCCCTGAGCCCACCAAGGCTTCGGAAGTTGACAACTGGCGGCGTGTCGAGGGAGTTCGGCTCCTGTCGCCCGGGCAGCAGCATCTCTTTGTCTCATCATTTTCACAGCTATAGTTATTTTCTTCGTCCTTTGGAACATTTAATTTAACGTTAACTTCAGTGCCCGGGTTAACCCCTCACCCCTGTCGACTCGTGGGATTTTTTCCCGCATTGCCTACCGGACGGGCTAGGTCCGGGACCGCTTCAACCATCGCCAGGATTGCATTTTGTACTGGGAGACCGATGTGAGTGAATAATAATGCCTTGCCTATATTTTGTGTTGTTATTGACTTCGCCGCTTCACGGTGTTTCAGGGCACGGGACCCTACAACCCAGTTACATAATTTTATGTGGGTGTACAGGTGCCCGAAATCCCTGTCGAGTGCGTTGTTTGTGTGTAGATATGAGCGTGGGGAGGGCCACAACACTCCCCGAGAGTAAGTAGAACGGCGGAGGAAGAGGAGAGTTTTGAAGCCGGCCGTCGGCCACACGACCCTGAGACCACTCCACTCGCAACACCTGAGTGCCGGTTCTCCGCTAACCGGCTGGCGCCTAGTCGGGAACGCTTTTAAAGCACGCTAGTATTTTTATAATCACCTATCTCCTCCACCCTCGTCACTGTCAAGTGACTTTGGAATGTTATTTCTTATTTAATCACAAGTGGTAACAAAAACCACCAGGTAGGTCAACATGCCCATTGACTTGCAGTAATAATCTGGAAGGACAGAAACGTAAAATTAAAAGCGTACATTGACTCCTATAAATATGTGATTCTAACATAATACAAATATTAATTTCATAAACGGGCCTACGATTTCTTTAAAATCCTTGAATTTGTTAAAATAATATATATAAACTTACTTGTAAGCCTATTTCCATGAGAGGCTAAAAGAAGAAGTAGATCTAGGCCTACAAATTACCTTGTGATAAAGTGCTTTGCACTTTACACTGTTTTTGAAATGTAACAGTTCGCCATAAAACTGCACACTTGTTTAAATTATTAAATACATAATAAAACAGACAGCAATAAAATACATCGAGCGCGAAAGCCAAGTGACGGACTTTCCGATGCGATTATTAATATTAAAAAATCACGGCACATTATGAAACCTTTTATCCCTTCAAAGAACTGCTATTAGTGATACTAAAACACGTTAAATATATATAACAATGTTTTTCACGGTTCGGTATAAATCGTGTAACAAACATGCTAACGCATTGAGTCTTATGGCAAACGAGCGATTGAACGTGCAAGAACAGCTGATTCTCCCAGCATGCAATCTGTTCTGACGTCACGGACCAAGCCGTCCATTGGCACTTCGCATCAAAATAAACAATAAGATGAACACTGCCGAACCATAACCTCATGAATAACAACCCATGTTATAAAGGAAACGAAACATGTGTATGCATGTCATTTAAAACTTGGAGTAAAATGAAGTTGTTTAAAATTTCTCTACATTGAACCATTTGTAAAAACCGAAATATCGTACAGCACGAATACCTGATCTCTAATGCCAGACACCGAAGCACTGTAAACACTGCAACTAAATGAAATCGCTGATAAAACCTGTAATTTATTCGGCCTGAAGTACTATAATTTGAGTTTGAACAATCCACTCGAACTAAATTAACACAACGAGACAAAAAAAGTCATTTCGACGCCATCTTGAGTACACAACATAGACAAAGAAGGTGTTTTACAAAATTGTTTGTTATTCATCACAAACATAGAAAGATCAAGGCAAGAAGTTGCGGTATGAAATGTCTGTCGCTATCTGCACAACACAGGGGCCTCAACAGTTTGTAAGGCTTTAATTCGCAAAACAATTCTAGTCTTATGAAAGACTCAATTTTTTTTTTCATTTTTATACCAAATAGCTTCTAGATATGCATGACAAGGATAAATAAATTTTACCACATTCACCCCCTGTTACTTAAAATTGGCAGTAGTTTGCCAAACAATTAGGTGGATGCTTATTTGGACTGGAACACCAAACTGGAGTGATGTCAGCCTACTTTCATATCCTCTCTGGAGAAATATCAGTTTCTGTAAATGTTCTCTCTGGAATAACTTCATTTCGCAGTGTTGAGGGATGCCCCCTTTTTTCAGCTCAAACAATGAATCCTGACCATTCTCACTAGATGTGTCGATATGTTGCTGAGTAACATTTCCTCTCGGAGCAAAAGAACAAATAGATATGGTAGTTTCTTTGCCATCTGAAAGTTTAACATGTGAATATAGAGGATTACCCTCTATCAGTTCTACTTCCTCAATTATGGGATTATACTTGCCTTGCATAACCTGCCATTTCATGAGTACTTTTCCTGGGAATATCTACCAAGTAGTAAATTAAATTCCTCTAATGGATAGTCTAGGATAGTTAATTCACTGCAGACTGGACAAGAAGTCATTTTGCGGATATCCTGAATGGAATATGGTAAGCCTCGACAACTCGCAAAATGAGCAATGTGTGTCACAACTGAATGGCACAGAGAACTGTGGATATCTAGTAAAGGACTTCCTGATGTAGAACCACAGATCATGGATAGAGCACCTGCAACTGTATTGTCTTTGCCGGTGCTATACGATATCATAGCTGAAGCAAGACTACTCTATATGCCATCTAATGATTTTATCATTTTTTATTTTGCTTGTATTTCTATTATCAAACATAGCTGAGGCCCATTTCTGATCAGTAACAAGTGGAAGTGGTATTATAACAAATAATGTCTCCATTTCTTTAGAGCTTCTACTATAGCATATGCTTATCTTTCAACTGACGAATGTCTTTCCTCAACCTTAGGTAGGGTTCTTGAGAAGGCAACAGATCTCCCATTTTATTAAGCACGCAGCTATGACATGGTCAGATGCATCTATTTCCACAATGAAAAGAATATTGTCAAATATTGCAGGCACTCTGGAATTTGCAATCTCAACATTTAGAATATTAAAAGCATCCAATGCTCCCTTGGGAGGGGAAAGGATTTGTAATGTGCGAGTGAGTAAACCCTTTCAGAGAACCGTGGAATTAATTAAAAATAGTGAGAAAACATGCCAACTACTCGGCACAAAGATGGAATGTCATGAGGCGGAGCAAGGGACAACAATGGTTGAAGTCTTTCAGGGTCAGGTTTGATTGTAACATGTCCTATTGCACATACCAATAGGTTTATTGTCATAACAGAGTAGACACATTTTTCTTCATTTAAAATCAGGTTATATTTACGAAATGCTTCCAGAAATGTTCGAAGATTTTTGTGGGGCTTTACTTTATTACATCCACACAGCTACATTATCAATGTAAGCATAATGGTCTTAGTGACATTCTTGTTGGATATTGTTATCAATAATCCATTTAATGGTCGCTGCTATGTTTGTAACACCAAACGGAATTCTCCGAAACTATTTGTTTGCCGCAAGCTTGAAATACAGTACAGGGCTTTTCTTCGTCTTTAATGGGAAACTGGTGGTAAGCACTACGTAAATCTAGAGTACTGAATACATGAAATGTTGCAATTTTGCCCACAATGTCTTCTATTCTTGGCAAGGAGTAAGCATCAAGTCAAGTGAAAATGTTTACTGTCTGTGGATAGTCAATCGTCATCCTTTTCTTGTGATTTTCATTTCTAGTCCTACTACCTGAGGATGCCATGGAGACTTACTAGGTTCAATGATTTCTTCCGATAGAAGCAGCTTAATCTCAGATTCTATAAATTGCATATCTTCTTTGGTGTACTTCCTAGATTTATCGACAGTGGGCTTGCAATCAGGAGCTAGGTTCTCACACAGTGAAGGAGGGGGCACATTCATTTGAGCTAAACTACAAAACTTTAAAGATGGTGGCACACCTCCAAAAGTAATTTCTATGCTCTTATGCTGTCCTACGATAATATAATGTCTTATGATATCAGCATGTTGTTCTCGAAGTATAGGGCAACTGGCAGCACAATTTTTCCTTTGCCAAACTCGTCCATAATAAATTCGTTTATCTTCCTTACATGTAGTACAATTAACCATATCCGAGCCGAAAGTACACATAATGAACAAAATGCTGAATTTTAGTGTGACGTCGACAAAGAGTCATCCATTATCGTGCACCAACAGATACAGGTAGGAGTGTTGAAACAGTGCCAATACCCACTCACATAGACACACCATTGTCGTACAGTGGGATAAGATCAATACAGTGCACCCCTACTACTACATCCGCTTATAGAACATTCGTCGGATCCACCAGTCAACCAGGCTGACAAAACCCCAACACATGAACATGACCGACCATCCTAAAGAACACCAGTGTTTTTGTGTCTTTTTATTGTTTATTTTTGTTGTATAAAGACCGGATGTAAGATATGAACGGACTTATGCAGGTGTTCCGTGATTTTATTTCACTTGTGAGACTTAGCCGTACCACACATTCCAAATCACCATCACCACTGACAAGCCGTCATGGGCAGAGGTTCTACGACCCATACACACCACTCAGAGTATCGTGTTAGTCCGATTTATTGACTAGCTGGCGTCCACTAACTTATGAACAACTCAGTTTTCAGACAATCGTACACTGTCATGCCATCACCTGTGATCCCGCCCGACGTCAAGTGTTTGTGCGATAATACAGTTTTAAGGAACAGTAGGATAAAAAAAATAACGGAAAGGGTGCAGAGCAATACTCACTCCTAGTCAAAGGTGAAACCATAGATAAGAGAAGGAAGGCACTATGGGCGTACCTAGGAATAGTTTTCGAAAGGGGTTCTGAACTCTAATATTGCATAAATGTTTCAATGACACCTGTGTTTGAAGTCTCTAAATGTAAAATTGACATATTTTATTAACATTTTGGTTGCTTTTGTAGTGTATTTTACCTTTTTTAATGTAGAATATAATAGCTAGATAAGGAAGCTGACATTTTGGAGGGGGTTTGAACCCTCAAATCCACCCCCTGGGTACGCCCATGGGCACTCTCGGCACAGCTACTAGTACACTGTCAGCAGCGCTGGGTGGCTGCCTACGGAACTAAATACAATTGGCGGGAAATTTAAAAAGTTCCGATGCACAAGTGGACTATATACCATTAATACTTAAGGGGTATTGATCTCTCTCAGATAGGATTTACGGTTTTTCATAAATCAGGGAATAGAGATATTATTTTACTTTTTTCACATTGACAAGGCATAGTTTATAGTTTCATTCACCTTTTGGAAGCCATATGGCATCGTTCCTTTTACTTTTGTGACCTCTGTACTCGCTCCCGTAAATAAAGCGATTTTTCCTTTTCAGACGTTTCCCACTGCAAAATAATAAATATAATATGATTAAAACAATTTCAGAAATTCGTTTAAGTTAGTATCTATGCCCTGTCATGACAAAAGTTTTGATATATCGACTGGAACCGAAGTTATCGAGAAGAAACTGATAAATACATGGTGGTAGGGATCCATTCCCCTCTACGAGTATGAGAAGGTACGATGTCGAGCGGACGACTGGAGTACTCAAATCGTCAATAAAATCTGAACTACTTGTCAAAATTCGATGAGATTTTTTTTTTTTGCCGAGAAGATATTTTATGAGCGGACATTTATTTATACAGTACTATGTGGTAGTATGCTTTACTTTCGAGTAAATACTTAATTTTTTTTAGATAAATGAGGGCTTGAACCCACAAACTGTCATTTTTATAATTTTTAATATGATAATATATAGGCTTCTATAGTAATCGACTTTCAAAAATACTCACGTTTTAATTAGAAAATAATTTTAAAATCCGTAAACCTCTAGCAAACCCATGGGTGAAACAAGACTTGAATTAGCTTTATTTGATTCACTTTCATTTCTCAATTAAAATATTGTTATTCTTTGTTTACAATCAGTATTTACTCTATGGCAGTTGGTAAAAGTTTTGTCCTCGCTTGTTCTGTGGGTGTTGTGAGTAATCAGTAGGCCTAACATGAACTGGTACCCAAAGCAAGGAGCAGGAGAATGTCTGCGAGTACATGGCTTCAGAAGCAGAAAGCGGTCACAATCCCATCCTAGGCTAGGCTCCTGGAAGACATGTGATACTTGTCGAAGTCTGGCAGAGAGGACCTGGGACTGGCTACTTCTTCGGCAAACAGGCGACGTCAACAGCATGGACCATCCTGTAAGACAACCTATCTTCTTAGATTATCATCATGTACCTACTGCGAGTCAGCGTTAACTACGCCATTCTAGGGCATTATGTTGTCCCAGCAAACCAGTACGAGGAACAAAAAATAGTAAATCTAACCTAAATGTAACAGCCTCTGTGTGTGTGTGTGATTGTATGTGTGTAAATACACACGTAGGATGTTCATGAAAGTATGTTATAAAATTTGCAAAATAATTCCTTGTAAAAGTAAGGTGTTTGCAGAAGCAAATCGAATTTCTTATGAACAAGTTTCGCAAGGGAAAAGATAATGAATTTCCAGATAATGTTTAATTATAAAAATATATGTGGTAACTGAAAAACTGGTTTCTAATATCGTATACCTTTCACCTTCAGTAGATAATGAGGTTCGTCTAGACTTTTTTCGGCATAGAATTTTTTACCGTTGTAATTTTGGCTTACAAATGACACAGTTTGTAGCAGGAGATCCCAACGAATAAAACAGATCGCGGTGTCGCAACACCGCACAAAAATGAACGTAGAAAATTTGCAGACATAAAGGTAGGCAACGCTCGAAGCAGAAGAGATTACGTATTGAATTCTGCAAGGAATTATGTCATACACAAATAAATTCAACACAGCAAACGGACAAATAATTATTCAGAACAACCGAAAGTACTCGAGGCAAAACACAAAAGGGGTATAGAATGAATTTCTTAACAGCTAGGTATTTATATTGTTTAAATACGTCTCGTCGACGGCGAGGTCACTACAGACGGTGACATACAACTTGGTACAAAGACAGGAGCTGGGAGAGGAGTCGGCCATGGCCTTTGTTAAGTAACAATACAAGTATTTGCCTGGAGCGATTTCGGGAACCTATGAAAAACCAAAATCAGGATGGCCCGAGCCGAGGATTGAACTCAGGTCTCCCTAATGCTGGCCCAACGTAAATATGTTAAATATACGATGCGTTATAACAGAGATGCAATTGTATGAGTGACAGCTTACAGAAGTAGGTTGAAATTGTGCCTATAAATTTTTACATTATGTTAATGTACAATGTGTAGAACGTTACCCTGATCAGCGAGCTGGACAGGTTACCCAGATAAACAATTAAAAAAAAAATTGGCGAGTTATGCGTGCACCCGCGAAGGTTTCTACAAAAAAAGTTATACTTTGAAGAAAATACATGATAAAAAAAATAGACAGGCAAAATGGAGTAGAGGAGCAGAACAGGGCATCCAAAAAATGAAACGAAACAATTTTATCTTTCGAAAAGTTTCTAAAACACATAATTTTGTATCATTTAGCACTTTTCAAAACATTTTCGTTTCATAAATACTACCGCATGAAATTGAACGAAGTCATGGGTACCAGCAATTCTATTATAAAACTATATTGCTTACAATAAAATAAAAGAAAACTTGGTACTTTTCTGTTTACACAGTGTTCACAGTTCCGTTGCTATAAATCAAGAAACAGTTTTTATTTAACACGTTCTGTGTGATCATGCTGGACAGGTTTGTAAGAGACCGCACACGGAACTATCAGAGGCACCAAGCCCAAACCCTCGTGTCAATAATGAGAAGACTGCAGAGATGTTGTGGCGGGAAGAAGAAGCTAACTTGAAGGAGAAGCTGCGACAACTGGAGGAAGAGGTATGCCACCAGCAAGCAGAGAATGTGACTGTCACTTGTGACCTAGCAGAGGTCAAGGTCAGACTGCTGAGACAAGCTAACACTCAGGAGCAGTTGAGGAAACAACTCGCAGCTCAGGAAGAGTCCCTCCGCACAGCCAAGCAATCTGAGTACGAGGTAACTCATAAAGTAAAATTTGCTTTACTGGTTAATTTAACATAATACACTGACGTTACGTTAGACGTACACAAAATATTGCTACAGCTACAAAATGTTTGGTGGGTATTCATACAGCCGAGTTTTTGTTTTGGTCAACACGTAATGTTTAGTTGTCACCACAAATATTATACGGCCACTATAACGTAATCTTGGGTTCCCCGCAAAATAATTCGGCAGTGTGTGAACTTCCTACAAAATATTTCTATCGTTGTGTCCTGAGTGTCAACAATAATTGCCCTCAATGCTGTGGAATGTACTGAAGTTATGTTGTAGCTGCAAGCATGAGCATGAGGAATCCTGCATGTCACGGCTTCTAACTTCATTCCCGAGACAGCTACAGCATTTATTACACTCTGAATTTATGAAAAAGTGAGTTTACGTTGATTCTTTTTATTATTTCGTAGCTGTACAGCTCATTCTGTACCTTGGCCTCTTTTACAATTTTCTGCCATTTATTATGGTCCATTGATATTACTCCCCAACTTCAACTACTGGCTATCCGGGGATCTTCTGTGACTTCGTCCTTTCGTTTCAGTATTGGTTGACAGCATACTTTGTACGCCTGGATTTCCTTGTAATATTGTAGCCTATGTTTAGTTGCTTCTATGCCTCTCTTCGTGATACACGCCCCACCAATCTCAATTTGGATGATTTCACTATTATTCTAATATATGATTCATTATGAATGATGGGCAACTCACATATTGTGTCGATTAGCCTTCCAAATTATCTTTCTTTCGAATGCATATAGCATTTCGGTATCTTTTGCTTTTAATGTCTACGTCTCAGAGGCATTTGTAAGCAATAATCTTGTAAGTGTTTTGTAAATGGCTAACTTAGTGATGGCACAGCTTTCCTTTGTTGAAGTTTCGTAATTTGGGCGTTTTACGGAGTGAGTTGTCAACCCTACGTCCAACCTCTACCAGAGGACGGATTAATTTTTGATCGGCCTTTCCTTCCCTTAGTCTCTGGCGAACCAACTGCAACAACTGCGGGGCAACCGTTTTATTTTTTTACTAACCCCAAGAGAGAGGGCGCATCTTCGACTAACTTTGCCATTAGAAAAGACTCCTTTGTCCGCCGTACATGCCGAATGTGTGATAATTGATTATCAGTAGATTTTCGTTGATAATTGTCTGTAATTTCTCCATCGGAAATGATTGAATTGTCACTGAATTTGTTTACAATGTAGGTGCAAGGTTCCAGGTTTGAATTCCCAGTAAGCGTTAGATACTCGCAGAAATATACTACGAGGAAATGCATGTGGTATGGACCATGCACGTGACACGTATGCCTATACTCAGGGTGAGAGACAAGTTAGATGATTCATGGTGGATGAATAAATCTGCAGCGAGTGCAGTCCTGCGAATTTAGAATAGTAATACAATATGGTTTTCATTTATATGCCACTCATAATATACTAGTACGATGTATACACACATTACTTTCAGCATGAAACATGTTTATTATTGCTATTATTGCTTTTATTATACTTCTGGTGTTCCACAAGTAGTGTTGACGGAATATAACGACCTTAAATAAATAATGAGGTTATGTTGTTTGTGAATTCATAATCACGGCCTTGCTCTTTAGAACCTACTGTATTTTTTTTTTAACTTAAACGACAGCATATATAAAATATCTGTCTGGCAGTTTTGTTTAAAATTGTTTTATCACGATAACTAATTTCTTCAAAGCAAGAAATTGTATGGTTCCGACTATATAGTCAATCAAATTTTCGTCAATTACATAAATAGCTAAAACCATAATATTTACTACCTTGACAAAATCAGCCAACATGAAGAATAGAATTTGAACAAACGGGCCAGACAGATTTTTGATATCTGCTCTTGTTTAGGAGTAAAAACTGAATTTTTCTAAAAAAAAAAAAAAAAGTATGTCTTAATACATAGCCTAATGCAATATAAGTTAATTAATTCAAGAGTCAAAATAATTATTAGGTATTGCTTTGTTAAAAAAACTATAGCATTTGGCTATAGAAAGGATATATTATTTTAATAGTACGAATATTTATTGTATGTAATTAATATTTTATGCAATTCTTTCATGCTATCTTAATCACTTAAATTTTCTTGTACTTTATTTAATGTTTTGCAAGTTTAGTTTCTCTTTGGAATCTATAGGATCAGTTAATGAATGCTGCTACCTAGTTAATTACTTAATATTATTTATTCATATTTTTTTTGTGTTAGGACTCACATCCAAAATCTTAATTTAATTTTTATTTATTTTTATTTATTTATTTTTATTTTTGTTTATTTTCGTTTGTAATTATTCTCCAGCCCTGATGCCTGTGTTGACGACGTCGTGAAGGCTTGAGGAATAGCTGCGGACGAGGGGGCGTTGTCTAGAGATAAGAGGAGTCTTGGCCGAGCGATAATGCCGATATGGCGTTTTTTTTTTTTTTTTAGTTAACGTCTCGCTAGCATCGAAAGATAGCGCCATCGTAATTATTTTGTATAGTTTTTGGATGACCAAGTAAAGTTTGTTAAGCCAGGGAGTCCGTAGATAGTTTAGAAGAGTCTACGAGGCCGAAATGTAATTAATTCTTGAGTGCGCAAGATTTGAAGACGGCAGGGTCGGCGGCTTGGTGACGCCATTTCCGTAAGGCCAGATTTACACATTGACCCAGGTGATTGGGCCAATCTTGGAAGGAAGAAATGCTAATGACCAAGAAACGGCCAGTAGCTATTTACACACTGGGCCAATTGATTTTTAACCAGTCATACGGCCAATTTAAATTCCATGAAAATTGAGGATCAACATTATTCGGAAATTTCTGCAACTACATTCATACTCTACGTATATGTGCAGAATAATGTCCACTGATCCATTTCAACACTTCATATAACAATATTTCCCTCTCAAACTACAAAAAAATGTAAAATCGCAACACCAATGCATGCACCAATGTGTAAACACAGGCCAAGTTAACACCAATGCATACGCCAATCCCTTTGATGGTTGGACCAAAAACCGACAATGAATTGCAAAGCTTCCAACACATGGCCAACATTCCAAGATCGGCCAAGCACCATTTACACACTTGTCGATTCCTTCCAAGGTCGGGTGTTGGGCCAATGTGTAAAGCCGGCTTAAGAGACGTGATTGGTATGACGTCGTCTTGTTTTACCACCCCAGACACTTTCTTTACTATAAATCAGTGCATTTTAAGCAGTGTTGATATTTGGAGTGAACTAGGAATAACTTTGATTTTGAAGAGTAACTATGATTCTCGGATTTATTAGGACTTTTGACCCATTTGCCTTGTTTTGTGCAAACTCTCAAGCCTACCACTCAGAAAGAGACAGAGACTAGTCGCGGACAATTTAAATCACTTATTTCATGTTGTGTACAAGACTAAAGCTTTATAAATAACTAAAACAATTTTTTTTAGTATTTCAATTGGAGAAACACTCTTTAAAGAACTCTGATTTTTGAACCCTTAAAATTACGTTAAATGCATTTGAATTACACAAAGTAATTTCTTCTGAAATGATGTTTTATCACTTCGAAAACTTTTAAAGGAATATTTTATTTATTTCGGCCTCAAATTCAAAAGATTAAAGATGTAGTTACCTACACTGATAAGCTTACATAGGTAATAATTTTCAGTTTAATTCAGCGTTTTACATTTCCTGAATTAATACTTCTATCATTTGAGATATTTGGACTAAATAAATAACTGTTCTATTTACTCTCTTTATGTTGGATTATTGTTCTAGTGTGGATGAAAGTGATAGTAATTGCTTGTTGAAACCAGATGTGGCTTATGAACATTATTGAGGTCAAAACTAGTAAGAGTTCGTGTATGCTTTTAAGGCACAATTTTCTCAGAATTATTATGCTACATCACAGTACACAATACTCGTATCAGTTTACTCTATAATACACCAAGTAAAGAGTACACAAAACTCAGGATACCAATTATGAACAAACCATGGGGTCTCAAAGTAACACTTTAACAAAGTAAAACAGACAATGATGCTGTATTTTTATCCGACTGATTTTGGCACATCACCGTAGCTAACATAAAAAATCGGGTACATTGTCTCCATTCGTACTGTCAAAGTTCAAGTCATGAAGTAACAAAACATAAAATGAGTGACTTAACAGGATGACGCATCATTAATCGTTTGACAAATAGATCAATTCATTAGCAATAAAACCATCTTGCAATATTGTTTGGAAAAATACATAAGCCTACATTAATTTTGGTTAACGCAGATATTTTTATAATTTAATATTATATTATTTATTTAGTTTTAGTACAGTAGTTAATAGTTTTTTTTCCTCAATGTTAAAGGCTTGTACCAGGGTGTAATTTTCGCATGATTTAAAATTTTTTTGTGTATGTGTCAGTTTCGTCTCTTAAACGTTTAAGCTTATCTGTTGATTGGAATTTAAATAACTCTAAATAATAATACTTATAGTGATAACAGTAGCAGTTTATTGCGTCAAATATATATTTCGAAGGTATATGAAAGTAAAATTGAACGTAGACAACACGAAGGTACAAAGATATAAGAAATGCAAGCAATACACGGTTTATGACCAATAACAATCAGTAATATAAACTGAAACATATAATTTAAACTTCTCCTGTTCTGACGTGTCATATCCTTACATTACACTTGAAAAGTTTTATCTTATTCTGCACCGACACAATTTGTCTGCCATTACCATCACCTCTTTGGAAAATAAAGCCTAAAAGATGGCTCGGTGAGTAAAATGGCTCTTTTAGTAGATATCTTAAGCTAACAACAAGGAAGTTTTATTATTACTGTTTGTTGTCTAGTAGGCCTATGTTTCAGGTTAGAATTCAAAATAAGGTGTTACTGTCAGAACACACCGATATGAAGAGAGAGATGAACGAACTCAGAAAGAAACTCTTCGACACTGAGCTAGCGAAGACAAGAGTAGAAACAGAGCTCAGCTCGAAGCTTTTGGAAGTGAAACATGAGCTGATGAGAAGTGAAAAAGAACGAGCTTATCTGAAGATAGATCTTGACATGAGCTCGACTCAGGAAATATTTCTGAGTACTGAGCTGAGCGACGTCAAGTTGGAACTGGCCAACACACATGAACAGATAACATCACTGACAACAGAACTTGGCACGGTATATGAAAAATTGACAGATCTGCAGTTAGAACTCGATGTAGCACGCAACGAATTAAGCAAGACTACAGCAGAGTTTGAGATCAACAAGAAAGAGCTAAATGAAACACGAGTGGTTTGTGAAGACTTGGCGAAGGATCTAGCGCAAACAGAAGTGGCCCACGAGGAAACTAAGAAGAAATTAAAGATAACCGCAGGAGATTACGAGAACGCAAAGAACTTGCTGCGGAAGATTGAGTCGCGCTATTGTAAAACAATGGAGCACTTGAACAAATCTGAGATCGATTGCATTCGTCTGACCAAGGATGTGAACATTTTGAAGATTGAGTTGGAGGCGACCAAACAGGAGTTACGGGAAGTGGAAGCAGAGAACGAAAACGTGGCGAAGCTGCTCAAGGAAGCGGAAGAAATGTACGTGGTTGAGAAGGGAAACTTGCAGGACCTGGAAAGAGAATGCATTGCACTGAGGTCGATGATTGCAGACACAGGAAGTAGACATTCTCTCTCCAAGAAGGCACTGCAGGAGTTGAGGCACGAGCATATGGTTACACTGGCAGAGTTGATGAACACGAAGCGAGAATATGTCAACATAGCTGAAGAGCTAAGTATGTTGAAGTCAGAGAACTCTCGCTTGAAACAAAAACTGGAGCAGTGTAAAGAAGAATATTCTACTTTCCTGTTAAAAAGAACTAAAACAGAAACTTTCAGCGAGAAAAAACCAAGTATTACAAACGTGTTAAAAGACGTCGAAGATGAACGAAGAGAAATGATGAAGAAATCGTGTAAAAGAGAATGGCAGTACCAAAGTGATAAAACTGACGAAACCATTCCTCACGATACAGAATCCGGAGACAACCAGGACGAATATTTAGACATAAGTAATATATTCGAAGTTGCAACAGTTAACAATAAACTTATAAATGGCTCAAATGACAGATCAAATGAATACTTGGGGTCAAGAAATAAGATAAATGAACTGGAATTAAAGTTGGGTTTCACAATCGAACACATTAAGGAGGCGTTAGCAAGAAATATCTTAGTGTTTCCTGATTTTACTGAATGTAACTGTATGAACGATCGTGCAGGAAAACAACTTTGCAAAACAAAGAGAAAATCATATATCAAGAAGAAAACAAATGTGTTGACAAACCTAGAGTTAAACGAACTAGAGGTACTGCAGAAGTTTATAAAAGACGACCTTGACAAAACAATTTCAGACTATCACAGCATGAGCGACCAGTTATGTAGATTGCAGTTTGTAAACGCGGGTAGAAGTGCTTGCATGAAAGAATGGGGGGAAGTATGGGTTGACGAAGAGAAGACACCTAACGATGAGTTAAGTTGCAGCGACAGTGAATGTTTTCTGAACGAAGTAAAGGCGAGGAATGTGCCTGATACGATGCAAGTCGATAAAGGAGGAAGTGACAACACTGCAGTACTTTCAAATGGAGTGGAAACAGCTGAAGAAGACGGCAGTAGGCAGTCAGACCAAGTGATACAAGACTTGGTTGCTGCAAGTAAACAACCCTCTACCTCAGAAGCCGTGGATACAGGATACGAGACGGATCCTCCTCTGACCTGTGAAAACATTCAGCAAAGTCATGACTATGACTACTTGGAGTCTTTGTTTGACTTCTGCATCAGTCTCCACTCTGCGCTGTTAGATGATCTGACGACACTCATGAGAGGCGAGTGTGAGACAAGGAAGATGATAAGCGAGCTGGAGTGTCTAGTGGTAACCCAGGTAGGTAACTTTATAAACTACAATATGAGATGCTTTTATTTATAGTGGTGTAAGTCAGTTCAATTAGTTTCCTCTCAAACAATTGTTTGTAATAACATGCACAATGCAGTACATTCTTGCGATACTGTAATGGTATCAGGAATTCAGTTAAGAGTAAAATATTTTTACAGCAAATTCTATGCAAAAATGTGTATAAATTAAATAACAACGACACTAATAAATGTTTATTACTTAAACCACTATGAATCTTAGCCCCTCATGTGCTGTTATACATGTAGTATTATTAAACTGATTCTCAATGGATCAGAAAAATAAAGTTTTCTCCACCAGATTTCTGAAATAATCACGCTAAATATGAAATTTCCCAAGATTCTTTATATTTGTTTGTGTAAATTATGTTTCTCATACAACAAATATTTTTTAACGTATTATAATTCAAAGAGCTAATTCTGAAATAGAAGTAAACAGTTGTAAAATTGTTCTTTCATTTAAATTCCATATAGCTACACGCTTGCTAGGTAGGGACATAAAAGAGTGAGGTATTGAGTGCTACTGAAGCTGATATTGGGTAGCATACACGATGGTCCAAGATCTTGCAGTGCGTCGCTGCTCTACATAATGTTGCAAAATTGCTTCTCAGTATTCTAGGGTAGTAATTCTCACGTCTAGAGGAACAACAATAATACACGAACATGGGTAGGAAAATACACAATTTATGTAGTAGTTCACAGTACGCGGTGTTATAGTGCATAGCGTGGAGCACTGGCCCGTGATACTGTGGAATATCATTACAACTATTATTGCCAACTATAGGTCGTTCGGCATAAAGTGAGCAATAACAATTTAGGCTTTGAAAAATATCACTAGCCGTCACTACGTATAATTAAGGCTCGGTTTCAGTCGACATATTGAAGTTTATTATTTTTCGCTCTTTTGGAATTCTGAGAAGAAAAATGTTAAATCGGCGACTATACCGCAAATTATACTTACCTTGAGCTACAGTACAAGCATGACAATAGAGCTAGGAATGTATAGTTAGCCTAGGTCACAATTTGTTGGACATATTATGAGTATATATATATATATATATATATATATATATATATATATATAT
>PNEQ01134099.1:0-14099 GCA_003012365.1 Medauroidea extradentata
TTTCTTCGTTTATGTACGATATTCCAGCAACATAGAATGTTAGGATTAAAGCATTTAACAAACATGGTTTTAAGTTTTCACGATAATTATTTATACAGGGTAGGAAAAATGTGATGAAGAAACAACTCAGAAAGTAGTCTCGTGGTTTTTTCAAAAATACATTAATTGTAGGTTTGAAAAAATCTGATATGAAATCATTCATGGAATTTACTTTATTAACTTATTCATACACAGTATCAATATATTTTATTTAGTATAATTTTGCATAAAGTGGGGCTGAAACGTTGACGTGGAAAAAAAAACACTATCTAAATTCTCGATAATCTTAATATCCATGAAATAAACTCCATCTCGTCTAAATGAAATCAAATTACATTCAATGTTGGTCTTGAAATATTTGTCCCCGATCATTGGAACATTATGTGTGCTCTGAGCCATTTCTTTTACCACTTTATTGATACATTTTATGTTTTCCATTTGATTAGGTTTAGCATAATTTTCAACTAATTTTGTAGTACTATCCATATTTTCGAATAAATTTACAAATCTTGCAAAATGGTCGAGCGATCCTTTTGCAGACCTCATGGCTATGCGTATCAAACTGGGGTTCAGAATGTTGGTATCCATGAAATATTCATTTGGAAGGTAGGACCTAGTAAAGTCGTTATTTTTGTGCAGTGCCAGCTCGCATATTTTTCTGTTTATTTCACAATAGATATTATAAGCTTCCAGAGAACCATACAGAGAATACACTGCCAAAATAAATTCGTGTAGTATTTTTTTTGTTGGTTCTACATAATCGTATGAGATTTCGTTTGGATGTTTTGCAACCATTCTGTTTAACAAGCGCCAATTTACTTGATTAGCACTCCACTCCTTTGTCAGCAAACTAGAAATTTCTTCGTAAAGTTTAAAATATCTGTGTGTTTTTGGAAGACCTCTCTGATGCATGTACAATATGTGGGTTTCGGTAAATGTTAAGCGAGTTTTTTGGAACGGTAAATAAAAATTATGTTTAGGGTGCATGGTATGAAGTAGTTCCAAAGATGCTTTCTCATTTACGTTTATGAAACCAGTTTCAGCATCTCCATCAAAATCACCGTTTTGGTTTCCAATTATGGCTGGAGGAATGTACATGGCATCTGTTATGGCAAATGCAATTTCGTCAAATACTACTACAGATGCTTGATTAATTACGGGATCTCGTTTGAAAATCAATATTTTGGACAGTGGCAATTTCATAAAACAATCTTCCTGGTCAGTAGATGGTGTTTGCAAACAAAATATTTTTTGGTACTTAATTTCCAATTTTATTGACCAGTCATATGGTAAAACTGCCCTATTTGGCAATAAATCTGGCAACAGTAATATTTGACCTCTAAGAGCCGAGCGTTTGGGTGGTATGTCCGATCTGATTGTACTTCTTCTACCTTGCATTCTTTGCTTGATGCTAGTGTTACCATTTAACTGAATATTAAGATGATTATTGAATACTTGAGGAGATTCCAATACCTTAGATTCAGCATATTTCCTCACAATGATATTAGAATCTACATTTTGATTCTTTGAACAGAAAATTAAAAAATCTTTTAGATTGGGAAGTATGTGCATATATTCTTGTAGTATAATTTTACGTTTTTTATGTTTAAGCTTGATTGATATTTTTGTGAGCAGATCTGACAGCATTCTTTCAACATCTTTCCATTTTAAATCGCTGTCATTAAATGTAAAATATTGTGTCAGTAAAAGTTTCAATTCATTGTTTACATAATATAAATTGTTCATTTTAAACCTTGTTAAATTCAATAACATGTGCAATTCTGCATAACTGTCATATCCTAAAATGTTTTTGTACTTATTTATCGAAATTCTCGATTGAAATCGAATCGCTGGTATAACCAAGTACCTTTCTTTGCTTATTTTTTTTTAAGATTTTTGTTTCCTGTAAATGTATGGATATTTTGTTCTAACTATTATATTTCCAGCTGCATCTTGGCTTTGAAATATTTCATCGAGATTTTTGTCTTTTTTTGAAATTTTTCTTAACCACCATGTATTCAAATATTTAATAGCAGTTTCGGGACTGCATACTTCCAGATTATGTTTTTCTATATAATCTTGATCAATATTATGTATTATATACTGCATACCGTTTAGATTATAATCACCAACTAAAATACATTGGAAAAAAATAATTCTTATATAGCACAAAGAGTTTCTTTGAAAAATAAATGACGGAGAATCTTGTTGAACTCCGCAGCGTCACCACCCATGTATGTGCGGCCTGAATGTGTCATTCCACAACGAGCCCACTCATATATTGGCGGAGAAGCTACACGGTGCTACAAGGTTTGCCACTAACTAATTTAAAAAAAAAACATGGATAGGTTTTTTTATTTAGCATTAAAAATGGATTTTATTAAAAGAAGAGTTACAGAAATATTTTAAAAATGATAAAGTAGGGTATAAATACTTCTTTCATACAAAAATTGGTTAAAAGGTTTACGAACAAGCCACAGTGTATGTATATTTGTTTGACACAAAATTTTCAATCAATATGACAGAGTTTTATGAAGACATCCCGATATTACTTGTTGAATTAACACATCCAGCTGCACGGTTACCAACATTTGGTACATCGGGTAGTGTAGGTGCAGACCTATATACCATAAAAGATCATCAATTAGCAGTTGGTGAACATTGTTCTATTCCACTTGGTCTACGCATCAAGTATCCACGAGGACACTTTGGTTACATAACAACAAGAACTTCTACAGGACTTCGTGGAATTCAATTGTGTGCTGGTGTCTGTGATCCTGACTACCGAGGTGATTTACATGCTTGTATCTGGAATTCATCAAGTTCGCCACAAGTTATTTTTAAAGGTGAACGTATTGCTCAACTTTTAGTGTTACCCTTTACCCATCCAATAATTATGAAGGCATCTGATATTGCTAGTGACGGAACGGATCGAGGATCCCAAGGATTTGGGTCAACTGGACGTTTTTAGAGGCATATAACTAAAAATTTGCATTTAGTTTTGCCGATATGTTTGTTATTAAAAAATATATGTGTTATTAATTGTTAATAACTATTGTATAAAATATAATTTTAAAAATATATAAGGAATATATTACCTATATATGTTGATATAAATATTTTCTTCCTAACATACAATTTTGAAAATCATGAAATAATACAACCATCCAAATATAATTTTATTCCTACATTCATCCTTTATAATTTTGGCGATACATAAACTACTTTTTTTTAAGTTTTTAAAAAAAATATTGTAAGCATAATGGATAGCAGTGAGTTAATATACAAAAGAATACCCCGTTTTCGTACAACAAATCGAATTCAATCAAATGAAAATTTAAATCTTTTTAATTATGATGATACGTCTAGCGATGTCAGTAGAAACGATGGCATGAACAGCGAAGTTGGTGGAAGTCATATTCCATCTGATAGAGACGAACATTTAGATGATTCACTGCCATCACGCCCGTCATCACAAATTGGACATGAAAGTGGAGCTTTTGTTACTGGTAGTAATGAAATGATACAACGAGAAAATATTGAGACGACAGAAGAAAATGTAAATAGTTTAAAAAATAAATTTAAATGTGTTATTGATAATTTATCAAAGTTAATATTTACAAATAAAAATGAAAATAAATTAATTTTGAATAACGAAGTAAAGGTTATGAATTTGCTAAAAGAATGGTATAATTGGATAAAATTGGCAGGTAGGTATAAACTAGCAAATGATTTACTTGAATTGATGCTTGAACTAGATTACGAGAATACTTTTAGAATTTATGAAAAATTTGGACAAATTCTTGCTGACTTGGGTATCTTAATTCAGTTTACTATAATTGTCATGTGGCTACAAAGTGGTATAAAACAAGTGGAGACTACGGTAATGGAACATAAGTTTGTAAAGGTATTAGATGCTACATTTCCAAATTTGACTCCCTTAGATGCTTTTTTCATAAAGTCGTTGAAAAATCCACTGCCTTATTACAAATCGATGGAATCTGCGCAATTATTAGAATCTGTTTACAACGGACTCAGGGCTCCGTATACAAAGTTGAAAATCCCTGCAAACATCACAAAGAGATACATTCCGTATGTTGATTCCAAATCATTCAATTCAATAAATGTTCAAAATTTTCCACACATTTTTCAAAATATTCAGGAAAAAGTAATCTTATTTTTGGAGATTTGTAATCGTAGTAAAACAAACAGATCTGGAACATTTTCAAATATATTTATTCAATGATTTATATTTTGGTACACAAGGCGTATTATTTTCTCGCATAACATTCTTTGTTCGACAGTGTAATGACTCATATCCTTAAAACATATAATATCGTTAATTATATTGCTATAACAGTTTATATCGATTGTTTCATCGGCTTCATAGAGCCACAGTAAAAGTTTAGTTTGATAGGAATTTAGGGTGCGAAGAAATGTGAATTTACTACACGCAGGAAAAATGTACATGTGATACATTTCTTTTACAATGAGATAATTCACCTACATTACCACGTTATATAAGTTGAGTGCATCTATAGTTATATCTTTACATGGTCTTGTTTTATATTTTGCAACTGCCAATTTAACAGGCGTCGGTGAAACGTAAGAAAGTCTTGCTATATCGACGTTGTAAACTAGTGGTAGATTTGCAATTTCTTTCATCTCCTCGTTTGGATATATATTATTTGCCGGGATCATTCTCGGTTGATTCGGTAGTCCGTAATAATTATTATGTATTCCAAAATTAATTCCATTTATAAACATGCCATCGATTATTCCAATATTTGAAAAGTGCGATGGTTTTTTAGGTGCATCTCTGTTGACTGAAATATAACCAGATCCTGTGTAAGATAGTATGTTTAAAAAGTCAACTAGAGGAAATTTTACTATTGGTACTTCGTACACTTTTATATTACTTGATGAATTTTCTTCCGAATCCAATATAAATCTGTTAATATCATTATCATTGTCTAAATGTTGTAACCATTTATTATTTGCATTTTTTCTAGATATTTTTGAGTGAAAATTAATTCTACTTTAATTTTTTCCCAACAAGCCATATTTTCATTTAGTATTCGAGTCCAACCACTATGATAGTCAATTAAAAACTGAACGAACTGGTTCATAGCATTTGATTTCTCGGTTTGGACACATTACAATAACATTGCTCCAACAGCTTCAACATCACTGGCTCGTTCGTTGTGATTATCCAATAACATGCTCAAGAAATGTTCTTTTGTAGAATTTATTGGTTGTGCACACAAAAGTGGAAATTTTGGTTTGCATATTGCACTGAATGCTGCAAATGATAATAGATCAGATATGTTATTTTTAGGATAGTTCATGTATATAATTTCTTTATAAAGGAAATTATGGTTGCTACAGAATGGTCCGATTAGTAAATTATCACTTCCTACAGGTGAATTTTGGCAGTTTCCAGTATCGCGAAAGAAACATGTTGGCGTATATTCTTCCGACAGGTTAACGTTCATGCATCCTCGATTTGGCATGGTGTACTGGACTATAAGGGTGCTGTATGCTTGTATCGTATCAGAGGTCGTTTCATTTGGATTGAAATCCATTTATGTATCATCTGTACGTAATGGATTTGGATGTTTGTATCTGTTTTGGTGGAGGTGAACTTGAGTCATCTTAATCTTACTATAAAATTAGAAAAAAAAAAGGTTAAACATTGTTATTTATATCTTTTTATGTATACTGCATATTTTTGAAAATTACGAATGTCTGTAATTTTGTTTTTGACGTAAGCTATAAATTCCCTGTAATTATTTTCTCCATTATAATACTGCAGTTGTTTGGTTAACATGTGCGTTTCGTATTCTTTCAAAGACATTATTTTCAAATCATGTTTCATTTCATACTTGTTCCGTTTATATAAAGTCTTCTTTTGTATGATTTCTATACTTTGTTTGTGTTCATG
The DNA here is from genome assembly GCA_003012365.1 of Medauroidea extradentata. NCBI lineage: Eukaryota > Metazoa > Arthropoda > Insecta > Phasmatodea > Phasmatidae > Medauroidea > Medauroidea extradentata. The sequence goes on from PNEQ01134099.1 coordinate 5,984, forward strand.
TAATAAAAAATCAGTTTTAATTTTTTTTAGTTCATTAACAAACATTACAAATATTTTGTAGGACCATTTTTTGTTGTCATCATTCCAGTACAGTTCGAAAGGTTCTGTTAAAATGTGAATTGTTGAATTAGGATACATACTCGTTTCTTCAATGAATTCTCGCAGAGCACAAACAAGATCAGATTCCGTTTTGTCCTTCTTGCAGCCTCGAGGAAGTGCAATCTTTTCCAGATAACACGATCCATTGTCACCATTATAAGACTTTTTCAGTTCAATTAGGTAAACATTTTTCCTGGAATCCAGTATACAAACTCCACATCGTTTGATGTTGCAGCCCATCGTGAATCTGGAAAGGATGACTCTTAATACTATAATGTAGCTGTGTTTGGCCACTACTAACGAATGTATCTGTGTCATATTTATATATAAGCATGGACAAATTTATACCAATAATATTAAACAGTTACCGTAAAGAAAATACTATTGACATTTCTTTAATAGAATTCATATATCAAAATTGTGACAACACTTACGGTATATCAAGGGAAACTGTACTCGACATTTGTAAAAATCTACCAAAGGACCCATTTTTTAATGATTTAGTAAACAAAAATGATATGGAACAACTGAAAATGTTAATTTTAAAATATGCAATACAATATCAAGTACCATGCTTTGATTAACTTTCTTTATATATGTATTCGCAAATTTGACAGCGATGAACAGTAGTTTCAATTTCATCGCCAGAGCAGTCCTGTATGGTCTTTGATAAAAAAAATATGTTCACAAGGTGGATCCACTGGCAATTCGGAATTTATCATCGTAGCTAATTTATTCAGTAGTTCTGTATTAATTTTGTTTTCAATTTTTTTTATCTAGTTTTCTTTTTATTTTTAACAGTGGAATCTTGGGATGATTCTGTTTTTCTTTTCTTTTGACGGGATGTTTGTTTTATATCATTTGCAAAATCATCAATTGTTTTGTTTTTAATATCAGTGTCTAAATCATCAATTGTTTTGTTTTTAATATCAGCATCTTGAGAAGATTTAATTATACTTTTCTTTTGACGGGAAGTTTGTTTGGTTGTGTGCATTTGTTTTGTATCATTTGTAGAATCATCTATAGTTTTATTTTTAATATCAGCATCTTGAAACATTTTATTTTGATAGGAAGTTTGTTTGGTGTTGTTTGCAAGATTGTAGTCCATTTTTATGGGCATTGAGGATGTTTCATTTGCAAATTCATATATTGTTTTATTTTTAATGCCAGCATGTTGAGAAGATTGAATTTTATTTTTCTTTTGGCGAGATGTTTGTTTGGTTTTTTTTTTTTTGCAATATCACAGTCCATTGTTTTGTGTGTTGGTTTTTTATCACTTGCAAAACCATCTATCATTTTATTTTTAATACCAGTATTATGAGATGATTTAGTTTTATTTTGATGGGAAGTTTGTTTGGTATTGTTTGCAAGATCGTAGTCCATTGTTGTGTGTGTTAAAATATATTTTCTACAGCTTATATACAAAATTACTTTGAAAAATTCTCAAATATACCTATTGTTAACACATGTCCTATAAAAAACATAAAACACATTATTTTAAAGAAACTAGGGATGCAGTCTGCTTGAACAATAACAAAAGTATTTAGAGCCGGAAAAACTACATTCTTTGTAATTGTGGCAAATTTGTTAAAAATACTCTCATTATTTTTTTCTGCTATTGTTTCATAATTGTATGGTTCTATTTTACTATGCGATGTTAATAATTCTTGTTTTTCTTATGGATAGAAATCGACTATATTTTTGTATGTTTCATATGCTGCTAAAGTTGTGCTCAGTATACTCATGCTTATTTTTAAGATCTGTTTAATGTTTGCTGCTAATAAACATTTGCGAATTTTATTGCCATTTTGTATGGTATTATATTTTTTGTACGTGTTGATTAATTCAATAGAAAATAATAAAAAAAAAACTTAAAATATTTCCAGTCAATTCAGTGATAAATGATAAAATTCATTCTCGTATAGATTGTATTAATGAAAAACATTATTGTGCTACTTCCAACGACTGTGCGAGAGTGTGTAGGATGAAAACCGGTATTGTATTTTAATGTTCTCCAGCATTTGTTTGTGTCGAAAGAGATATCGACGAAAACAAAGTTTTTGACAAAGATGTCGTCAATTGTAATGCTAAACATGGGATAGTAAAGATTTTGGAAGCTTATGATGGTGTAGGTGCATATTGGTCTTGTTTTGCAAACTACCCTCACTTATTTGACGAGCACGATGAAACTCCAAAATATTCCTGTTCTGATGGAAATTTGGAAGTTGACGTTACTAAAGCACTGCCTATTATCACAGATTGTAAATGTGGACCGGGAAAAAAGTTGGGTGTATTAATGGACAATGATGTTTCTGTGCCTAGATGCATCGATGAAAATATTGTTCATTTGTTACCGGAACTGTATTTGATCGATTCTTAATTAGACAGAATTTTTGATACTATTATTTCATCTGCTGGTAGAATGTTAAATTCTTCCTGCTGTGCATACAAGTAGTCTTGTTCCGTCATTCCTGGCAGTTTCTTTTTGAATTCCTCGATGGTCATATACCTGAACGGGAAAATAGTCTGGTTATTTGTAACTGAAAATGATATAGAACTACTGTCATCATTTACATCTTCATATTTTTCAGCATGAAAAATTATTCGTAGCAAACCATTGTGATTTTTTCGTACGAATTCGATAAAATTTTCTACGTTGCCTCCTTCAGAAACATAAAAGGAAAGCATTTGTCGTATGGTTTCTGAACACGAATCACCCATTATATTTTTTTTTTACTTACTATATACAAGACTTTCCTTAACATGTACTTGAAAAAATTTTATTTGTTGCATGTGTTTCACAACGAACTATACATTAAAATTAGTGGCCTTGCTATGCCTACAAAAAAACACTGTATTTTTGAAACAAAATATCCATTTTCCATATACGTTCTCATTCTGCCATCTTACAAACCTCAACTATTTCGTGTACTTGGTCAGCAATTCAAGTCTACAATTTTGGAAATTTGTGATTCGGATATTGTTCTGGGTGCATTGAACAGTACTTTGTTGAGTAACATTAGCCAAGAGTACAACAGTTTTCCAATTTTAAAAGGAAACCTAGTCAAGATCAGCAGTGGTATTTTTTCGCATATTTAGGATATTTATCAGTTTTTAAACAAAAATGTTAAATATAAAAAATACATGGCTCTATGTTCGGCTCTATCTATTGAATTCATGATCATGATGGAACTTGTGCTGGAAGCCATAACCACACCACCTATTCCACATCCGCATCAGCGTATTTATGCAATACAGAGGTTACTGTTTGCTAAAAGCTTACAGCAAAATTGTTCTTTGAATCCATCAGATTATTTTAAAGTATTAGATTTTTACGTTTTTAACGATGGAAAGTTACGTTTGCTTCCGCGCGATTAGGCAGATCCTCAGAGTCACGAAATTTTAAAAAGTTTACCTTTGGTGGCTTTGGACATTGAAACTGCCACAAACAATATGAAAGATGTCCCTTTGGGTATAAATGTGCACGAAAACTTGGTCACTTTTGTATTGTACATGGAATACAAAGGTATTTCGTGTACGATAATGTCTTACTTGAAATGTTTTCGAGAGATGGATGTAACAAATACTACTAACTTCGATCTTGCGATGCAAAAAAAAATATAATAAGATCAACAATTGTTTGTACATCAAAGGATGCGAAACTGAGCAACAACTACTACAGGAATTTCTGTTTTGGTACTCGAAAGGAACTTTGGTAGAAATGCTTACAAGTGATCCATTCTTTCCTCATTTCCTAATCGGCCATAACATAATTAAATATGATTTGAAATTTTTAGCTACTCGTTTGAAATGGTACGATATGCAAGCGGAATTCGATAATCATGTTTGTATAGAAAATCCATATTCTGATGCAGCTATATTTAGGTTCCATCCTCAGTCGATAATTTGCGATACATTTTTGTCTATCAAGAACAATAACCTCGCTAGCAGCAACTTGTCTTTGGATTACTTGAGCAAGCGTTATTTACCTAAAGAATTTCAAAAAATGGAACTTGACTCAGTTCTCATCAGGGTGTTGTACATTTTGGAAAATGGAATTCGCAGCATAGAAGATGAAAGAGTGCTGGCCGGAAAAGTGTTCACAGTTTGTGATTCTGCAGATTCTGTCGAGCGAGCAGCAATAACACTACCCACGGAAAAAGTTAAAATGTCTCGGCTGATGGCCATCACAGAGCAAGAAGATGTAAAGTTTTTAAAACTGTACGACATGGAACAAATACTGATCTACAACAAACTGGACTGTGTCTCGGTTGTCCGTCTCTTCGATACTTTAAAACTGGCAATGATAATGACGGAACTAGCAGTGATGTTTAACATGATGCCAGAATTTGCTTCTCACAAAGGAAATTCAGAGCGAATAAAAAATGTTTTTGAGTACACTGCGTTGAAATATAATTTGTTGATTTGCAAATACGAAAAAAACTCCATTATATTTCCCATGGCAGAAAACATTAATTTAGAAATGAATGCACTGTTCGATGCAGACAATATCTTGTATGAGACGCGACAGAAGAAACATAACCAAATATTGCCGGTACTAGGACAATGTCCTCAACTGACGGAATATAAATTTAACTTGAAAACTAAAAAAAAATATCCTGGTGCTTTGGTTTTTACTAATCAAGGTATGCGACTGGATACGGTTCAGTTTGATGTCGTCAGCTTCTATCCAAATATCATTCGTTTGGGACGAATGGCACACGATTCTTTTGACTGTACTTCCGTTCAGGCATTCTGTAAAGTTATTGAATCTGTGCCTATAATGAAAACAAAATTCGATTCTTACTTGCAATTCAATTTAATGTGCGTATACATTGCTAACGATCCTGAAGTCGAGGCTTCGGAGCTGGTGCGAATTGGCTACACAGGTCGTGGAATCGCACATAAAGTTCGTTCGTATTCGGAATTGATCACTTTCGATTCATTTTTTGTTTGCTTGATAACATACGAAAAGTCAAACAGTTTTATTTCGTGTTTTTTACAAGATTTGCTGCAAACACGAAAAATAATAAAGGATTCTATGAAGAAAATGATACCCGGTTCATTGGACCACGCGATGGCTGATGCCAGACAATTATCTGTAAAAATAATACTAAACAGTACGTATGGTTTATTCGGCGATCCAAATTTCAAGTATGCCTGGGAACCGAGTGCCATCGCAACCACGCTGTTTGCCAGACGCCTTTTGTGTTACGCTTGCAGAGTTACGGAAATATTGTACAAAATTTACGTTTGTCGTTGTACAAAATCAAATAACTACAGAAATAAGATTTCAATAGATGAACTTGAAACCATGCTCGAATTCATTCGCGACTATGGTTACATAGGAGATAAAAGTGCAAGGTACGAAGTGGGAAAAGAACACTTTTTGCAACTTTGTAGTAAACTGGAAGAATTCGAACCGTTGGTTTTCGATGCAGATACGGACGGCTATCAGTTCACTAATCCTGATAATGTCGACGTTGCTGGATTTTTAAAACTTGTGAATGAAGAAATGTGCATAGTCACGGGTAGCGATATGATAGTGTTTGATTTTAATACATCTTTGGGAGTAATTACTTTAACGAAAAAAAAATATTTACAACTGAGAAAATTCATTACTTACGACGTATGGATGGTAAACAATCGCATAGATGTGTTGGAAAAAATTGTAGTCAAACATACTGGATACGAAAGGAATGCTTCAGTATACATAAAAAGAATTTTTTCTTATGTAGCTGCTTTAACCTTTGCTGCAAAGATCTGGTGCAAGCAAATAGATTTAAAACAGTTATTTAAGGATATTTTTACATATTTGTCAAAAGTTAACCAATGCGAACTCTATGAAAAAATTGAATTGCGTTGGTTGAAGCAAAATTCGGCAAGAAAAGAATTCATTGACAGTGTAACCACCAATTACGTCGGTTCAATAAAGGCTGTGACGTTATACGACAAATCAGATCTTCAAAAATTAGTTTATTACAAACTATCTTCATTTGAAAAACATCAAGATGTTTTAAAAATTAATTATAGCAAATATTTACGCAATTACTCAAAAGTTATTTTATCCATAACTTCTATAGGAATTGAAGTTGCCATCGACTGCAAACCTGAAGAATTTGTTTGCAATGCATATGCAGACTGGTTGAAAAATGAAGAACGCACAATCGTGTATAATATAATGAACGGAACATTTCCCCAATGTTTTGCATCTATCAACTAGTACCGTCTTCTGACCATGTATCTATATTTTCCATTTCCGGAATGCGAACGCCTGCGTCTTCTCGATGTCGGAGAACGTCTTCTTTTGCGATGACATCCATTCGTTCGTCTTTTAGATCTGTTTGGCGATTTGGACCTCGATCTACGACGTACCATATTATTTTTTTTCCTTATATATATATATTATTGTTTAAATTTTTTCCAAATAGTTACCGCAACCAACATTAAACAGATTACTAAACCACCAAATATGAAAATACTAGTGGCAGATGATGCAAATGTAAACAAATTGTAAAGACCCTCTAATAAACCACCAACACTTCCGACGATTTCTTGTACGTTACCACCTACCATGTCGGAAATTGCATCGCTAAAAGATGCCTGTATGCATCTGTATTCAATATTAGGATTGTCTATTCGGGGCTTATCATTTTTGCTGTCGCAATTAACACAGACTACGGAATTATCATTTGATGGACATTTCGTATGTAGCATTTCTTTTGGTAGGATATCAGTATCACACGGCAACATTTTGTACAAGTTAGTTTCGTATTTGCACGAACACTGTATCACTTTGCAAACAGATAATTTTCCATTGCTAAAATCATAACGCAGACAACCACTCATTTCTTTGCGATATTTATCAACATAAGCCGAAAATGAAAGACCCCCTAAAGTTAACAGAACTGAATAACCGAGAATTTTTGTGGGATTTTTAATAAAGTATCGTTTTATTTTTTGTAATTTATAATTCCTACTAACTAGAGTATCCAATTCCTCTGCCGTTTTAATAGTTTTCAATTCCGGAACGATTTCGTTTAAATAATTAGATGCTTTTTTAATTACTCGTAGTTTATAGGCTGGAAAATTTTCAACTTCCTTTTCGAATTCTCGTAACGAACTTTTGGAGGGTTTCAAATTCGGATGTATTTTTGATAATGCTTGTTCGATATTTCCTTCTCTAATTAAGTGTAAAATATTTTTCATTGGTACAGTACCTATATGATCGGTATTTTTTACCGTATTTAAATGTACATTATCTATAACATCATGTATAGCAACGTTATCAGTTTTTTTAAAAACCCGGTGAAGATCACTTTTAAAAGAAAGTTTTTCGTGATTATTGTGAGGAAATTTTTTAGAATATTTTAATAACACTTTAAACAACATACTGACTTATATTACAAAAATATGAAACATGGATTTTCTGAATTATGATTATAGTTTTTTATGACAAACTTGTAAGATACGTAAGCCTGTCACATTTATATTATTTGACTAAAGATGTTCAGAAAAATTTTTGCTAAAACAAATTTTGAATCCTCTAAACAGAAAAAAAAAAACACATCTGGACAGTATCCCTCTTACACTCTCCAGCCAAATTTTCGTGTTCCTATTGGTTTGACGTCATCCTCATGGGTGGGTCCCCTTCTCCTCTCCTGTCAAATTTTCGTGTTCCTATTGGTTTGACGTCATCTTCAGGGGTGGGTCCTCTACCCCTCTCCTGCCAAATTTTCGTGTTCCTATTGGTTTGACGTCATCCTCAGGTGTCTCCTTCTTTTGCCAATTTTTTTAAGGGGAAGATATAAAAGGATCTTTGGTGTATGTTCCGTATAGCGTATCCAGCTTTATTATGGCCAACGTGTGTTCCAACTGTAACGTAACATTGCTCAATGCCCACCAGGTTTTTGGAGAAGGTGAAAATGAAGCAGCACGTTATTTTGTGGACCACGGAATATTCGCTCCGTCCATCGAGTGCCAGAGATGCGGTCGTGGTCCGGCAAAGATAGTAATG
>PNEQ01134100.1:0-45308 GCA_003012365.1 Medauroidea extradentata
TCACATCAGTTATGGCATAATTTTCTGGGGTACAAGTAAATCCAATTTACAAACAGTTTTTATTGCACAAAAAAGGGCCTTGCGCATAATAAAATGCTTACCTCCAACAAAAAGTTGCAGAAACATATTCAGGATGTTAGGTATTCTCCCAGTACCTTGCGTGTATATCTACAAGACAGTCCTTTACATACGCAAAAATTAAATTAAATATGACACAAATGTCCAAGTTCATTGCCACAACACCAGAACGAAGAATAATTTCCATCTAAAAACTGTAAATATAGCCCAGACATTAAAGACAGTAAATAACGCCGGGATAAGGTTCTACAACAAACTACCTGAAAGTTTCAAAATTCTAAATGGAGATAGACTGTTCAAAGAGCATTTGTATAATTTTCTGCTAAAAAATTCATTTTATAGTGTTGAAGAATACTTGTCTGACAATTTAATTTTTGATCCTAGCTTTAAGCAAAAATGAAAAATAGGCACACATATGTTGTAATTTTAGTATATGTACATGTTAGTTGTAAATAATAATGTCTACTTGTGTTATTGTTTTGTCTTGTATGTCTTTTTTTTTTGTATCTACTTTGACGAGTTCAAATAGCATTGTTGTATGCTCAACTGAACAATAAATATCTATCTATCTATCAGGTATAGAGTGGCAGTGGCTTCCAGCACATCAGATTGCATCAAAAACCTGTATTGGCCTCATTTGACCCCATGAAGCAGACCACACTGCAGTGTGATGCTTCTCAGCATGGGTTGGGGTGTTCTTTGTTTCAGGAGTCTAAAACAGAAGCAGGAAAGAAGCAGCTGGTAGCCACGGCTTCAAGGGCACTTAAAAGCACAGAAAAAAATTACTCTCAGTCCGAGAAGGAACTGCTGGCAATACAGTTTGCTGTACCCAAATTTCACGAGTATGTGTGTGGGTTTGAGATTAAAAGTGCAGACGGATCATAAACCATTGGTTTCCATAGTGAAAAAACACATTGCTGACATAGGGTCACCCCGTCTTCAACGTCTGCATTTAAAGCTTGTGAGATATTCTCTCAGTGTCTATTATGTCCCGAGTAAGGATCTCCATTTTGCGGACTTGTTGTCTCGATCGCACCTTACTCAAACGTCGGAGGATCCCGAAATGTTGGAAATGATACACTCTGTTAGTGCACACCTACCACAAGCACGGAAACGGCAAAAGACCCCACATTAAACCTAGTTACTGAAATGCAGGCTAAGGGCTGGCCACATTTCAGCAAAGTAAAATCAGAATGTAAACACTACTACAACCTACAGCAGGACATTCACATACAGCTGAGGGTATTGTTTTCCTTTCTCAAAAAAATCATTTCGCCAGAAACACTTAGATCAGTGTATTAAAGTGGGTCCATGAAGGGCATCTGGGTATCGAGAAAACCAGGGCACGAGCGCGACAGCTGTTTTATAGGCCGGGGATGTCAGGGGATATTGAGCGGTGGGTCTCGAAGTGTCATACATGTGAAAAGTTCAGAGTACGAAATTACAAAGAACCTCTCCTACACCATGAAGTACCAACTCTCCCCTACTTCAAAGTAGGAGTTGACATCCTCAAATTCTCAGGCAAAACGTACATATTCCTCATAGACTACTTCTCTAACTGGCTAGACCTTCGGCCCATAGCAAGTAAAAGTTATAAGTCAGTCATTGATGCAATGCAAGATGTCTTCAACACACATGGGTTCCCCAAAGATTTAGTTGCAGACAATGTGCCATTTTCTTCACATGAATGCAGAAAGTATTTTCAGGGTAAAGGGATTACACTAGTCACCTGCAGCCCTCACTATCACCAGTCGAATGGGTTGGCAGAGAAGGCAGTTGGTATCAGCAAGAATATAATGAGGAAGAGTAAATATGAAGGATCAGACTACAGAGACCTCCTTAGAGAATGGAATTGAGCCCCTATGATAGACCTACATGCATCCCCAGCTCAAATACTTTTCAGTTTAGACACTTAAGAACAAAGATGCCAACAAGCATAGACACCCTTAAACCAGTAGTACAGACCGACATCCACAAATTACTGCATAAAAAACGGGAAACAGAGAAAATAATGCAGGACAGGAACTCTAACTGAAGCATGATATAATCAGAAACCTGATTTTACAAAAGTTAAAGTTTTTGGATGCCCTCCATTTTAGTCTTACAGACTTGGTAAGTTGGCTGCTCATTCAGAAAAGTTGGTGGTGATAGGTTATTGTGACAATGGTTACAGGTTATGGAATCCATTAGTCTTTGATGAACATTGGAAATCCCGAAAAAATCTCACTGACAGGACTGTTTCTGATAATAAACCTATATATGATGACACAGAAGAAGAGGAAAGCCCTCAGTCTGCAGAAGAGAAACATTCATTGTTACCTTCGAGTTCTGATGTGGTGCATCAAAGTTCAAGAGATAAACTAATAGCGTACCGAAATATTTAGACGATTTTGAAGTAGAAATTATGTTAGCGCTATCAACTGGTTTGGCAGCCAATATCCTCCATAATTTTAAAGAAGCTTTTGAAGAAGATGAGTGGTGGAGCGCAATTCACGAAGAGTTGTCTACACTTAAAAATAATGGTACATTTCAGTTAGTTCATCCACCACTGAAAGCCATTATTATAAGCTCTCTGTGGATTTTCACTGAAAAGTTGGTTAATGGTGCATCCTGCAAGAAAGCACGTCTTGTGGCACGTGGTTATCAGATACCGTCGTTTAAAGAAGGTGCCTATGCTCCTGCTGCCAGGCTGGCAAGGCTGAGAGTTTTGCTGTCCATTGCAACAGAACGGGATCTTCACCTACAGCAACTAGATGTCCAGTCTGTATTCTTGAGGAGTCCTCTTCCAGAACCAGTCTACATGAGGCCACCTCAAGGTTTCATATGTAATGACAGTAAAGTGTGTTTGTTGAAAAAGGCTCTACATGGTCTGAGACAAAGTCCTGAATGTTGGAATGACTACATAAACTCAAAACTAACCACAGAACATTTTTTTAGATCTAAAGTAGATCCAAGTCTTTATTGCAATGGTCTAACATATATTCTAGTCTGGATTGATGATATGTTTTTTGTTTCAAGTTCAAAAACTGACTTGCGGAGAATCAAATTTTTTTTAATGTCTAACATGGAACTGCATGACAAGGGCTCTGAGTTAAGAAATTTCAGTTTTTAGGAATATTAATTGTGAGGTGTAACAATGGTACTATTAACATCAGTCAAAGAGCTTTGATTCAGAAAATTTTGTTTGGATTCGATATGTCTAGCTGCAAATCTAGTGGCGTATTCCAATTGACTGCTCTGGGGGCGCACCAGGGGCGCCCCAAAAACTGAAAATATGCAATAGTCACGTGATTTCTCCCAACGAGTGTGTATTGTTTATGCTCCAATAACTGGAACACGCCACATTTACAGTGCAAAACATTTGTGGCAAAAAATAACTTGAAACACAAAATTCTTTAACCATAGGTACTCCAAAACAGCCAAAATTTAATCGTACGAAATTTGAGAGGTTACTTTACTACAATTTTTCTTCTTGATCTAGCAGTAAATAAATGTGCAGACAACTCGATCCTACTAACCTTACTATAATTGTAATAACGAACACTGATATTAAGATAATCACTGTATGTTTGCATCACATACTTCTTCTTTGCATTTTTTAAGATCCGAACAGTCATATAATTGCGTAATTTCCCCCCCAGAAAACATTTTCTTTTGTTTACCCAATCACAGGTCGCCTCCATAATTGAACTCATTTGCCACACTATCCCTCGAGATGCTGCGGGCAAAAACTGCTCCATCGAGTGTAACTCTCAATTGGAATACGAAAATCTGAATGCTCCCAACGGGAGTTCTGGTAATTGGAACACGCTGCACCAGTCAGGTGCGCAACGGGAGCATTCGGGTGCAGTAGTTGGAATATGCCATAAAAGGGTACCGGTAGAGCCAAAATTGAATTTGGCAAAGCATGATCAGTCTTTAGAGCTGAATTTGCCATACAAAGAACTAGTTGGGAGTTTAATGTATTTGATGTTGGGGACAAGACCTAATAGACTATATGTTTTTCAGTCTCATATTTTGGAAGATTTCAAAATTGCTTTAGTGTAACACATTGGAGACATCTGAAGGGAGTTTTAAGGTAGGCCTATGTTAAACATACTGAAAACATAGGACTTAGATTCGTAAAAATGATGGTATGAACATATTTGCCTATGTTGATTCTGTTTTTGCATCTGATATTGCAGATATGAAAAGTGTGTCAGGCTTTATAGTACGTAGGGCCTACAATTAATTTATAATGTTATTTGTTGGTGTTCTAAAAAACAATCTATTGTAGCCTTGAGTAGCTGTGAATCTATGTTCTATGCTCTGTCACATTGTTAAACTGAGGTACTGTTTTTGAGGAATTTGTTAAGTGAATTTTATATGTTGTGGAACCAGTTATTGTTTACGAGGATAATCAGTCTACCATAAAAATGGCACAAACTCTCGAAACCAAAATATCTAAGCATTTGGAACGTCATTTTGTTAAAGACTTAGTGATGTTACAGAAAACCAAGACTGTGTATGTAGAATCAAAGGAACAGATTGCTGATTTAATGACAAAACCTCTAGCATTATGTTCAGTTTGAGTATTTAAGTCAAAAATGAAATCTAGTTGATGTTTTAATGTATTATCAGTTTACAAAATTGAGCAGAGTTGTTGAATGCAATTTAGTATTTGTTAATGTTACATTATTTGCATGTTGGTACCACTGCGTTGTGTTCTATGTGTGTCTTCTTTGACATGTGCTGCCGTGTTCGCTGTTAAGTTATCTGTGAGCAGTTGTTACCCTGTGATTGAAGGAGCTTGGTTAGCTTGTCTGGTATTGCGAGGCTCATGTACAATAACGGGTTGGGTGGTTTACCTGAATAAAGACATGATATCTATAATAATGAGTACAGAAGAAGTTACATACAGTGTAATTAACAACAACAATAATAAGGTTTGCGAATGGGCTCTTCTCCAGTAGCAAACACTTATCCAAAGAGAAGAGTGGAAAGACTGGTCAAAGGGGTGAATGGAGACGGAGACTGTGGTAAGTTAGGCTGCCTATTAACTAAGGCAGAGTACAGAGAAAGAGGGAATAACTTAACGAGAAGATTCAGATGATAAGCAGAACAGAACAGGGGAGGCAATTTATGCTTTAGAGGTCAGTAAAGGAGCAAAATCTACTTTTGGAGGAGTTGATAAGGTAACTGTGTGGGAAGGAGGTTGGAAAGCTTCGGAGGGGTTTGGTAGGTGATTGAGGAAGAGGTTACAGCTTGCTACCAGGCAGCTGCCAGTTTGAAGTTATTATAAATACTCATTCCACCTAAGTTAATACACAAAAGCCAGAAAGAGACAGATATGGACGTGTAAGTCCAATATGTTGAATTTTAATGTGTGTTAAAAACTTAAATGCTAAAATAAAACCTTTCAGGGATTTTTTTCTTTCATTCCACATTTTAAAATAACCTATCACTTACAAATGGACGAACGTATGAGCTGGAAAAAGTTCATTATCAATCGACTTTAATTTATTATTTAATATATCTTGCCACAGTACGCCGCACTGTCCAATACAGTTCTAACAACTGTACACCGATAAGCAGACTGCCTGATTATAACTGGCATGTCCAGCGCAAATAAAGATAGATGTTTCGGCAGCGTCTACATGAAGCCAGGATTAATATTCACCAATTCGATACTTTTCTTACAGTAGCCAACACTCAAGTTTCCTTGACACTTAAATGCTTAAGTAAACATTGTATTTAAATGTCACTAGGAATGACAGGTCGCCCAGACTATAAACCATAAAAAAATCAGATAACGCAACCAATGATTAAAAAAACCAGGCCACACTAGTGTATTCATGGGTAAAACTGCGTACGCAAAAACCATATAAATTACAAGCAAGCGTGAACTATTACGGAAATAAACCATTTAATAGTTTGATACTTACCTCTGACGGTGACATCGACGCCATTGCGTTCGAGCCGGCCAGCTGGTACTACTGGAAAACAAACGAGCGTCGAAATAGTGAAGTGAAGACATGCGAGCGACGAAATTGCAGAAATGCGTGTTTTCTTCTGCACTCCACGGCACAAAATCGCCGACGCGGAATAATACGCGTATTATTTATTAGGAATTTTTAAGGGTTTTTTTTTAACACGATTACATTACAGACCAAATGCCGGTAACGTTGTTTCATTCACCTCTGTAGGTTATGTTGCCGAGTCGTTTGCGAAGTTCGCACTGCCATAACCATACTACCTGAAATAATTTCGAAAAAATAAATATTTAAAATACGTTCAGGCTTACAATGAATTTAGGCGGAACAATACGTTTTAATCGTGTTGGTGTGTGCGTGGTCGTGGTTGCATTCATTCTGTTATTTTTTTACATGAGCAGTGGCGGTAGCAGTAGCAACAATGGTGTTGACGTCAAAGGTGGACAGCCGGAGAAAAGTTCGAATACCGTAAATTTGCGTAAATTATTAATTGCAGCAATAGAAGTGGCAGAGAGGGGCGGTAAAGAGGTTATCGCTGTCCAGAAGGATAACTCATTGAATGAGAAAACTAAAGGAAAAACGAAGGAAGGTGTGAAGGAGCCAGTTACAAGGGCAGATTTGAATTCTCACTGTGTCATGTTTTACAGTCTTAAAGGCCTGTATCCAGCTATAAAGGTACACTTCTTTCCTTTTTTTATGTGTAAGTTAGTCTGTTTTGAACAGCAAGTAATACAATTCTCCTTATGAATAACTGTGTAGTTTTAGGACAAGTCAACAAACCGATACCACTAATGTTTACATTTAGACATGGCGTGTCACTGATATTATTGACTGGCATATTTTACATCCAGATACCACCTATATAAACAAAGAATTGAATTGAATTCTAATGAATCAGTGTAGATTACCTCACCAGTCATGTGACCAGGTTTTATCACCAGGATATAACAGATGCCTGAAATGCTGTTCCGTATTGTAAGATGGCAGGAATCAAAATAGTACCAGTTTAATACTATTATTATAATAATTTTTTACACTCGCAATTGGGGTAGCACCCAATGGCGAGCAGACTCCTCCCCCTCCCCAAAACACCAATCCTTCAGTCCCTTCCTAAACCTTCCAACTCCCCGTCACAGTCACCAACTCCTCCCGCAGTGCATTTCACTCCCTCACTGTCCTCACCAACACTGACTGTTTACCCCTCTCCATTTTCCTCCACACCCTCTAAATCTTCTCACTGCTTCTCACTGTTGTTTTTTCCCCTTAAAAGTTCCCATAGCTTACTCATTCCATTCTCCTCCTGTCCCTCAGCGGTTTTCATCCCAATTTCTTCGTCATCGCGATATTAAATATTTTGCAAAATTTTACTTTCACAGTATGCTCACCTATGTTGTTTTGTTCATATTACATATAATGTTTGACTAGTGCTTGTTTCTTTAATATTTTAACACTATGCTGTCAGTTTCACTTTGTTGTAGTTTTGGCTAGATGTGTACAGTTTACAGTTTATCGCCCCAAATGCTGACTTACGTCTGCTAACAGCCCCTTACCCTGCTCAATAAGCGAGTTGATCAGGGAGGTCGTCAGGTAAATATTTGATAGACTCCTGGTAAATTTCACTCAGGTTACTTTTCAAACACCTTAAACTAAAGTTTCACCTTGGTCCTACTCGTCTGAATTTTCAAAAATACCTTATGTCAACTTGGCCATCCATCCCATTTCATTAGTTTTATGATTTATTAGTCTTGGATCAGAAAATCCAAAGTTAACTTAGGTATGTAGGGAAGCTATTTTCCCAAATAACTTACAAATTAAAAGTTTAAAGGAAAATGTGTACAAGTTGTACGAATAATTCTTCATTTTGCTCTTGTATGTTTCCATAGGTTTAGTAAGATGTTAGATAATAATTTCTAAAACGTGGAGAAAGTTGTGATTTACTCTCCAAGTGTTACCGTACTGTTTGCCGCTAACAGTACTTCTTTTTATTTAATTCACTATTTTACATATAGCACACGTTAAATTTCCAAACCATGTTATACCTAACTGTTTTTCTACATTGTTTTCTCTTATAAAAAAAATGTATATGTTGTAAGTTTGCAGAAGTTGCTGCACTTTGAATAGCAAGATCTCATGAGCCACTAGAGTTGCAAGCCCATGGCATGTAGAAATATGTATTGATCCTGTCAGGAATTAAACCTGTAGGCCCTTATAACATTGCTGGGAGACAAACGCCCTAGCCCCTTTCAGTAATATTCTGTTGAAAATACAGTCATCTCGTGATTATCCTCGCGGACAGAGGAGGACTGCGATATGGATAGTTCAGAATTGAGGATATTTCACTATTCCAACAGTTACACACGTCTGTCACATAGTTGGCTCAATGGCCAGAGCGCTAGCCTTCTCCCAAGGGGATCTGGGTTTGATTCTCAGAGGAGTTGACCCAGACTTTCTGTGTGTGAGTCGTGTCAGATAATAATGTTATCTAGCTGGTTTTCTCTGAGGTCTGCAGGGTCTTATTCCCGGTAAAAACTCTGAATTCCACGTGTGGGAATTATGCTGGACAATCCCATTACCCGGCAGGTTCGCTCCAGGAACTTCCTGGTCTTTTGGGTCTGATATCCGGCAGAGTTGACCCAGGTGTTCACGTGTGGAATAACGTGCAAGACAGTGCTGTTATTTATTTTATTTATTTTTTATTTATTTATTTACTACAAGATTCAACTCTAGGCCGGCTTACAACTTGAAGTGTTTAACCTTATACATAAATACACATTAATATAACAAGAAGTTCATTTAAAAAAGAATTAGTAATAAAATTAAAGAATTGTGGGAAAAAAAAATTTTTTCAGTTACATAATAATTTAGAGAAAAAGTGCCAATACTATCACTTGAACTATAATAATTCTAATTTCAACTTGCACTAGTTGGTTTTCTCTGGGATCTTCAGTTTCCTCCAACCCTTCGTGCTGGCACTTCTCCAAACTTACGTCGTGTTCAGTCCCTACCAGAGGTTAAGGACTAGCCTATATGTTAAATTGCTACCCTCGTACATACCTGTGTAGACTTAGGTTAATTTATAGTGTTTTTATATTGAGGAGGTTGTGTCATACTATCATCATTAGGCTTCTTCAAGACCCAGAAAAGAAATTGTTTGATGTGTTATTTTTACTTTAAGTGAGTTTTTAATGTGCGTTGGTTAGTTTTATATTTCTCTCTGGCAGGTTATATCTGAAGAAAAGAAGGAAAAGAGTGAATGCAGTGGCTTGCTATTTTTGAATTCGGAGCCTGACACGAAAGGCTACGATTCACTGACTGACGAGAGTGTGCCCGTGGAGCGTGTCTCAGTTTGGATAGATCCGCTGGATGCTACCAAAGAGTTCACAGGTATGCCTCTGCATGCTTTGTGTAGTTTTTTTCGGTTAAGGCTGCCGCCTGGTGAAAGGTATATTTGTGTGTGTGTGTGGCAAAAATCGATGAGACGCTACGAATGACGTCGGCTAGCATATGCACTGTGATGTCGCCTCTATGGCCGAAGACGCAAACACGCATGCAGTATTCCTGCTATAACGTTTTTACTATGGAGCTTTAGCAGTGACTCTATAATTTTATTACAAGCGTCACTGTAACAAAGTCCAATAAATTTCAAACAAATCCGTTACATATATCTTGAGAAACAACCGTGTGAAAAAGCTGATTTCAGCCAAGTTTGAGGGCTTTAAAATAATATTTCCAATGTGCATAGTGTCTTGAAAGACACATTCACAAGTAGTGTGGAGTGTGTTTTATTTTCGTAGCCTAGATAAACGTTGAGAACACACATTTATTGGTCCCTGAGAAAAAATATAATTCCGAACACGCTGCGCGCAGGTCGAGTGCCATCCTGGCGGCCGCCGTAATGTAAGTAACAACTTATTATAGATTTCATTTCCTGCTAACTTACTTCTTTTTGTCAGTTTGAAGCTTTTCAACCAAAAGTGGACAAAGTGTTTTAACCATATTTAAAATCAATGGTGATATTCATAAATATTCTTGTAACAAAGACACAAACTATTAGTGACTAACAGATGAATGAGTGTCCTCTCTTAAACAACTCTCGAGACACTTTCCACATTCATGGACGAATTTTGCTTGTATCACTAATACACAATGTTCGTAAGTCAGACAAGGTGAATAAAATGGTAGATATTCGTGTAAATATTTTACAAGGCGTGCTAATGAGTGTTAAAACTGAAACACAATATCGGAAAGTGATTTTCACTACGTAATTTGAAAAAACTATAAAATAAAATAGTTACATTATTAAGTACCATATTTTCAAGGCAAGAGCAAGATTGTGCTGGGGCCGTCCTGAAATTGGCACGTTCTTGTGTGCCTGGAGATGGATGTTGTTTGCCAAGAAGAAACTTTGCATTAACGATATTTCCGCGCCATTTGAACTGTGTTTGCAACCAATAGCTTGGGCCACTTTCGGCTTCGTTCGGGCTTGTTCGCCGCGTTCTCCTTCTCGTGTTTGCCTGTCTTACCCCATCGTTCCCCTTCCTCCATCCTCGCGGTTCGCCTCTGGGCCAGTCAGTCCGAGCTCCGCTGCCCTGTTGGAGGAATTCCTCTCGTTTGTCCCGCTTGGCTTCCCGTCGACACTTGTAAGATTTTGGTAAGATTGCGTTAGTTCCTTTTAGTTTTGGTCGCTCCCGCCAAAGACTTGCTTTCTGGTCAGTAGCTGCGTGTTTGCTACGTTTTCTTTAGTTTTTGGTTTTGTTTGCTTTATCATGTGTCGACAGTGCATCAACGCGACACGAGGGAGAGCGTGGTAAATGTGAATGTTTATTGTAATTTGTAATTGCATGTGTATTTTGCTTGTATTAAACATTTTGTAAAGCATTTCTTGGAAAATACATGCACACTGTCTCAGAACTGCTTGTTCTTTTGACTGTATGGTGCTGCTTTGTATCCCCACGCTCGGGCCAGACCTGTTAAACAGGACTAGTTAGTGGTTTCCCCGTGTACGTTATGCCGGTAGGCGACACAAAGTTATCTTTCAACTATCAACCTGTCACAACTCAGAGACTTGCGACATGCAAACAACACATTATTTTTTAAGAATATTGTTTCCTGCCAACATGTTGAATGGTGCGCTTCTTCTTCGTAAATATGACTGTGAATACCAGCCGTAGTCAGCGGTTACAGTGTGCTAGTTATCGATAAACGACTGTATAGTTACCACATGAAACCTGGCCTAAATTGGTGGTCGTTAGTAAATAAATCTCTAGCTTCGCTGAATAAATGATGTGCTGTTACTCTCTTGGATTTTCACCTGGTATAATACTCTTCAACTGGTTTTCATTCATTTTGCTTTCATGCGATGATGGGCTTGTTGAAATATTTCCAAGTCACCTCGCACCATTAAGAGCATTTCTGAGTTTCTACTGTTTTGGTAGAATTACCTTACTAGAACCAAAATGGAACAGATGTCATAAAATTGGATTTCTTATGTAGTTGAATTGTTTCAAGACAAAACACAAGCTTTCAGCTAGTTGGTCAGTTAACAAGATTTCCGTCTTGATAAGTTGACTACAACCATGATACCTTTTTGTCTCAAAACCTATCACACAACATAATAAACCAACTTGTGTCAAGCATACAAAACAATTTCTGTTACGTTATTGGTTCTCATTTGAGTATTAAATGTTGTTATCTTGGAAGCAGAGAAATTTGGACACATTTCTCCAAGGGCTCTGCCAACGAAATGTGCAGTCACAAAGTTCAGCTGAAGAACCAGTGTTGAAGAAATTACTTCTTAAGGGCCCTGTCCATCTTAAAGCTCTGGCAAGATCAAGAATAGAGTTTTATGTATGCAATGGCATTCTGCAGGGCTCAGACACCTTTCAAGGTAGCATGTTCAGACAAAAAAAGACATTCTCTGCATAGATGGTGAGGCTTTACATTTCGTCGACTGAGAGGTCATTGGAGACGGTCATGCACAACTTGGCACAATGACAGGCATTAGGAGAGGAGTAGGCTATGGCCTTTGTTTAAGAAACAGTGCCAGCAGTCGCCTAGACCAATTTCAGGAAACCTTAGAAAACCAAAATAGGGAAGATCGAACCCGGGTCTTCCCAAATGTGAGCCCAATGTGTTGCCATTGTGCCACCTCGCTTGGTCTTCTCTGCGTAAAGATGTAGATGGATGTATATACAGGCTGTCCAGAAAGTGTAGTATAATAAAGACACTATGCAAACACTGAGCTAAACTGGAGACAAAAATACATATTAGTTACATACAGTTACATTTTATGCGTACAATCTGATAACACAGCGGGGAGAAAGTTCCCTTGTGCACTCCACGTCCAGGTATTAGTGTATGTATGTTACATTGTGTAAATGTAGACTCATGTATGGAATTCTCCAGATTTGAAATTTTGCACACTCACAATGTGCCCATCCCGTATGTCTCCCCTGTATTTTTTTTGTGCGTGATATGGTCAGAACAGTATTGGTAAGGTATGTGTGTAGTGGAAAAGGGGACTAACTTTGTGCTATATTGCAGAATTGTGCACGTAAATGTCATTGTATGTACAACATTTTCCTCTTCATTTTAACCGAGGATTCACATTGTGTGATTACAATAAGGCTGTTTTTGGAAATCCTAACAGACGTGTACCAGACTGAAGGATGTTCATACGTATTGACCAGAGGCTGCATGAGACTGGGAGACTGATTCCTTGAGTGGTTGACGTTGGTGCTAGACGAACTGTGAGGACGCTACGTTTTGAGGAACGTGTCCTGGAACATATGGCCAAACACCAATCAACCAGCACTCGGACCGTAGCGCACAACATGGGTGTTAGTCATAGCACCATGTGGCATGTTTTTCACGAACAGCTGTTGCATACTTACCATTATCAACCATTGCAGGTGTTGGAGCCAGCAGACTTCCCAAGATGAGTTATGTTTTGGCAGTGGTTTATAGCACGACAAACTGAAAACCCTCACTTCAGTGAAACAGTGTTGTCGTGCGACGAGGCAATGTTTACATGTGACTGTATGTTTAGCAGCAGAAACAACCGCGGAATGACTGACGAGAATCTGCATGCAACGCACATCGCAACACACCAGCGGTGGTTTCAGGTAAATGTGTGAGCAGGAATTGTTCACAACAGTTTGATTGGACCACATGTCCTACCCCAGGGACTCAACGGTAATGCATACCTCTATTTTCTGCACCACATCCTCCACGGTTTGCTATATTATGTGCCGCTAGTCATCAGGTTCAACATCCGGTTTCTGCTTGACGGTGCCCCAGCCTAGTACACACGTACTGTGCGACAACATTTGAATCACACCTTTCCTGGACAGTGAGTTAGACATGGTGGTCTGGTTACCAGACTTAAACCCTCTCGATTATTTTTTGTGGGGCCACATTAAGAGCCAAGTCTACATGACGTCGGTTGCAACAGAGTTGGATTTACAACGTATTACAACAGCTTGCAAAGAGCTGCATGAGGCACCGCAAGTATTTCAACGAGTGCGAGGCAACATTCTTCAGAGCTGCAAATCCTGCATTGAGGTAGGATGGCAGATTTTGAACGTCTGTTGTAAAGATGTGCCTTGTTTGACAACACACTTACTCTGCGCATGCACCAAAAAGCCTGCCACCCACATTTCTCCTGTTATTTTGTTTATTTGGCTGCTATCGTTCAACCACTTGGCCACTGAACTGGGGCCTCAGAGTGTGCGCTATTCAAATATGCGCACTTGTGTTTGTCCCTGCACCTTTGTAGGATGCTATTTCCGGACAAATGAAGGTGATATTTTTTGTATAATTCACTAAAAAACCATAATTGTCTACAGTTTTGCCTATAAATTCGCGCCTTTTTTTTCCAAAATAAAGAAAAATATATGTGGTGTACACAGTAAAAGAAGAAAAAGTGACATTGAAATACCATTATCCATTCTAGCATGCGAGAGTTGAAATTCTCATGTTTCAAAAGTTTTCTTTTTTTTTTTATAAAAGTTTTTGTTTTTTACTGTGTTAAGAGCGCTATACAGTTAGCTCATGAACATTGTTGCATAATATTGAGAGCAAGTTTTTTTTTAATACTGCTAAACATGTGTTCAGTATATTTATGTAGGCCTGCAAAAACAAATAAACACATTAAAATCTATGCTTCTCTATTTTTGTTTTCTAGATATCTTGCTCAGAAACATACTTTCAAGACACCTCAAAATGGCTAGAAAGGGCTTTTTCAGACTGCTGTCATATAATAATACCAACTGAAATCATAAAACAAAAGTGGACACTTTCTGTAAATAAAATAGTAGTGTAACCGCTTGAACTGTCGTAGGAAGAGTCCTATGACCAAAATACTGCAAGCAGTTTTCACGCCCAGAACATTAAGGCAATGCTGTTGTTAAAACATGAGCCAGACCAGCTCGTATCGCTTGCCTGCTTCCGTACCTTAGAAGCTGCATCTAGCGCTTGCTGTATAGACCTGTTCAACACACACAATGCCACACGAATATTCTGCAAATCAGTTAATCTGTGCATGGATAATCATGAAGCCATTGTGTGTGTGTTTTACATATACAGTCAACTCCCAATTATCCGCAGTAATTGAGGGGGCCGATGCTCCGGATAATCCAAAATCGCGGTTATTCCACTTCTCTTTCTTAGATCTCAGTTGAAAGAAAAAGTTCAAATTCATTCCTGCAATAAGGCAGCAATTCGTACAGCAGACTCTAGATTATTCACATTTATGATTAGGTTGTTTGCGCAAATAATCTTAAAATAAATATAATCAAAGAATCACAGATATTTTATTTGGCAAAGATTAAAATCTTGTGAATCCATTCGTACGCGGCAAGCGGAATTAATCTCGTTAACCCACTCATGCGTGGAACAAATTGTTTTGCCTTCTGGAAAAGACTTAAATCTTCTTCAAGTCTTTCAAAATACATTTGCGGGAGTAACACGCTTGTGAATATAATGTGAGTGAACAAAGCGTGCATTTATAAATAACCAAACAATTTTATTTTTCAGCTTTTTTCAGCTATTTAAAGTGAAATATTTTGCGTGGATAATCCGCACAATGGTAAATGACACGTCCAAAATAATGCATTGCTCTGTCCTTTAAGGCAGTGCTCTTAATGGAGTAGTCAAATAAAAAATATGTGACGGGGAAGGGAATAATTTTATGAGAATTCAAGTTGGACAAGTGCGTTTTGTAATGTAAACTCTTTGAATGTACTCTTGAGCAAGGACCTTACCATTACTTTGGTTCATATAATGTGGAACTTAAAAGGTGTGTAAATCTAAATATTTTGTTGCCTCCCTCTCACCCTTGCAATTAATAAAAAAGACAAAACTTATTAAATTCTGAATAATGACCCTTTTAGAAACATTTTAAAAAATAAAATTTTTTTGGTTTCTCAGAAACATTCACACATGCACGCACGACTTGCCAAAGATTTATCACAATCAAATGAAAGGTATAGGAACACATGCATTATGAACAGACAAGACAGATATTCATTTTTATACACATAGATGTAATGTCATAAAATAATAGGGTCAGCACTGAATGTCTCATAGAGGTGTCCTATCAGAGAAGTTTGCCCCTAGAGAGGCCAAGAGGAGATGTGCTTAGTTGTTATGTTGCCAGTCTTCTTGGTAAGTTGTAAAAAATGCATCTTAGGCATACTGCCACCTTGTGTGTTTTTTACAGATTGTATTTTCTTTTTCTAGAGCAGAAATTAATGTATGTGACGACTATGGTTTGCGTTGCGGTGGATGGTAAACCAATCATCGGTGTCATCCACAAGCCTTTCGGAAAGGAACCTAGAACCACGTGGGCATGGGTTGGCAAACAGTTTTCTTCCAACCTAAAACGTCTGACGCAGGTAAGTTTGTCGCAGTCAGCCACTAGAAAGAAACCTGCTAGCTCTTATAAAACTGTCTAGTTAAGAGGGCCTGGTTATGAATTAACTCTAAAATGTTTAATGAAATCTGCATGCATTTAACTGTCTTATTGAGCTGTTAAATGTCTCCTCAAGTAACTGTACGACTTTGGAAATGGTACATGGAGGGGAGGGGGGGCTTACTGCCCGCAATGTTTGTGAGGAACATTTCCTTCTTTCAACTAGAGTCACTTCTGAAAACCCTGGAAGGAAAACTGAAACCAGAATGACTGAACTGGGAATTGAACCCGCATCATCCCAAATGTGGCTTTCTTTTTTATTTCATACATTATTACGTGATTATGGCCTGACATCATGCCAAATATTTAATATTGTGGGAAAAATTGTTTGTCACCTCTTCATGTCTACCCACGTTCCTTAGCTGAAGCAGTGTCGTGATTTTTTGAAGCTGTGTTTCTCCGTACTGTGCAGTAGGTATTTCCCAGAAAGGGTCTTTAAAAATAATCTTGTTTGAATCCTCTGATGATGTCGGCTGCACGGTATGCTGACAGATCTATTCAAGAAACAGACAAGATGCATTGAAAGTCATCAGACTTCTATAATGAGTGAACTTGCCATTGTTAAACCATTTGCCAAGAGAAAGCAATAATTGTTTTTTTTTCTTTTATTCTTCTTCTTTCCCCTTATCTGTGGGGAAAAATGTTTCCTTTTTACTGTAGATTGTGCATCTTAGGATTTTCGTACACTGGATCTTGGCCTGCATCAATCACAAACTTGACACACGTCCGCAAATGGCAATGCATTATTGATGCGCAGTGGCATGAAGAAGAGATTGATACCATTTTCTTACTGGTTGACCAAATTTTTGTAGCAACCTGGTAATTACACACATGCATACGCTGAAAATAATTTCATCACATATCTTTTATTACTAACATTCTGATTACAATGATGATGTGAACAAGTGTGTGAATAAATATACGTATGTGTAATAAATAAAATACCTAACTTTATTAATTTTTTTAATGTTGTAATGCAATGACAAAGCATTGAATATACAAAAAATGCTTTACGTATTATTTACAGTACGTACATATACTTAGACATTTGTTGCAGGCTACTATTAGTTCATTAAATTTTCTGCTTATTGGTGCTTTACAGGCAGGGCTAAAGTTAATTTAGAAATATGGTAATATCAACAGGCCTTGGTCCCAATTATTTCCAATTAGGAAAAGTAACTAAAAATATTTCTCTACTGATACAAGTGTCTTTTATTCTGAATTCTGTGTTTGTTTTTTGTGCAGGATGATATTGGGTTAACACCAAAAATTATTGTGTCCATGTCTCATGAAGGTGAAGTGAAGACTATTTCGGAAAAAGCATTTGGAAAAGGTGTAAAAATAACTGCTGCAGCCGGAGCAGGTTAGCATTCTCATTTATGTAAAAAAAAGAAGTTCTGATATTCATTCTCGTCGTAATTTTGTACTTCTTCCCATCTGTGGCTGCGTCAGTCCGGTAAACAAACTCATCTTTTTCAGTCTTGACACTCGTACTTTCCCCAAGCCTTCTTCTCTCTCCCTTGGTCCCTATGCCTTTCCTTCTGTCTTTCTCATGGTTTTTTACTGTTATACTCCATCGTACTTCTTCCGTCCTCTTGACATTACCATACCATACAGTATAATTGTTGTCTCCTTCATGTTCAGGGGTGCTATCCATCTACCTGATAACTGAGTTGTAGTAATTCCAGCATCTCAGTTTAGTTACGAAGCTGGTACTGGATTCCCTCAACACTAGACTATATGTTGCATACAGTGCTGACCATTATTATACTTCCTCTGTGACACATTACTGAATGGGTTAAGACCGCTCCCAGGTAGTTATACAATAATTTGTTTTTAAAGCAATGTAATTTTAATATCACAGTTTCCCTATGCTGTTTTGTCACAAACATAACATAATTTGTACCTAATTTGTTTTTGTAGCAATATACTTCATAATCGGATGTTGGCACCCAAAGCATTGCCGATTATGTTGTGAGACTCAGTCAAAGTCAAGCAAGATAAATTTTTGCGAATGAACAGTGCACTATTTTGCAAAACACGTGCATAGAATTTTTCATTGTGTGACTTCTCTTAGTCTGCATATTTTCAAAGCATTTCATTTGAAAAATTTTGCACCAATATGAAAAAAACTTCTAGCATGACCTAATGGCATGGACTTTCAAAAAGCAACTTCCAGCTAGCATATGCATATTGACTCTATCTTGTTTATTGTGTGGTACTCAGCTCTGGGACCCTGGCTTGGGAAGGTCGTGTTGTTTATAAGCAGGCCTAGATGTGAGGGCAAGGTATGTTACTGGCAATGTGTTAGAAGATCTAGCTGGGAACATTTCTTGCCGACAACATCCCTCATTCCAACAAAACCTGCTTCCATACACCCCCACGTTCCCTCACGGCCAGGGTTCCAGACCTGAGTCCCGTACAGTACTCCATGCCTTAGCAGAATGATTCCCAACAGTGACTCAACTATCTATAACATACTTTTGGGAAGAGCATTAATCTTCGTATTTCCATACGACTAAGTTACAGGGCCTAATACTAAGCTTACATTTCTTAATAGTATTACGTTGGTATCATATTTTCTCAATATTCCAGTCAACATCCTAAATGTTAGAAGCCTTTCAGCCAAATTTATAAAACTCACACAATTTTATCCACTATTGCGGAATTTTAGAGGTTGATTTGGTGGTTACGAGCCCTATATCCTCCCCCCCCCTTCTCCGGTTCATTAGTTAAGCTTATACTTCCCAGGTTTTTTAATCTACCTATATTTCCGAGGCAGGTGCGATCAGTGTAGTGTTCAAAACACCAATCACAGTGTTCCTGCTGTCATTCCCATCGGTCACTCCCAAAATTTACATGTGGGAAACATACATGATGTTTGTTCATGCTGTTGCCTGGCGGGATTTCTCAGAGTGCTCCAGTTTCCCCCACCCGTGTGCTCCACTACTGCTCCATGCTCCGCTCAAGTCATTTTCCGGACGGACCTCATGGCTTAGGGCCCTACGTACCTCGCTTGATGACACATAGATCAACTTTTTCCCTGCAAGATGACAATATTTTCATTTTACCAAGATAGTTTTTTTTTAATATATATAAACAGTTTAATTTTGGTTGATTTCAAGCACGAAAACCATGTACTACGTAGTGTTTACAGAGTCATTTAATTCTGTGTTCGACTGAAGTGCATGTCACAGTTTAGAAATATTTTGTACATTCCACTATAGTCGAACATCTCAGTTAGAGTTGAATCAATGTTAAAATAAATCACTTCTCAAAGAATCAATTTAGCTGAAAACTTTTTTATTGTAAAGAGTTTTAATTTAATTTCATTAAGATGTAATGTCATCAAAAGGTATTTCCAAAAATTTTATTTACTTATTTATTTTATTTTTATTTTTTTTATGTATCGAATTAAACCATGACGGTTGGCAAATGTAGCAATGCAGTTTGACGTAGAATAATGTACTGGACTTTGAAGCTTATATTCTCACAGCAAAAATGGTGAAAAATTTGCTTTCATAGTCCTTTTTAGTTACGAATATCCTGGTTTATAACCTTTGATAAGGTACAAGCGAGTACAGAACCTGGTAACTTTTGATTCTACGACATGAAATCATGTCACCACTGAATGATTTATAGTCACGTTCACGTAGTTGGCAAGGAGATTGAACACAGTTTAGTGACATGTCAATATCACTTTGAGGACTGGATATCAGGACAAAATAGAAGTGAGTTACCTGTATACAATACTTCAAGGACACCAGCAGCATCTGCCTTAATGTATTATCACGTACCACCGTCACATGACACTACCACTGTTCTGTATTCATATTAGACAATGGGGTGCCGAGTTACTTGACCATCTTCCAGTCAAAGAGCCAGAAATTAGGTAAATTATATTTAATTGTATCTATTTAATCAGTTTTATGAACACTAGTTTTTATTTACTAAGCTAATTGTTAGTGGGCTGTACGTTTCTTGCACAATACTAATATCCCCAGCAAAACAGTGAAATTATACCCTTGCAAGCTCTTTCTTCAGAAACAGAAAATTATTCTCTGAAGCACAGCCAGAGCATTCTTTAAAAGTGTTCAGTATTGGTGGGACGAGTTTTGTTTTGTGTGCCTGAGTCACCCTTAGTCTTTCCATTCATGGCCTCAGATGTGCAGGTTATGTGCAGTATGGCAACAACCTCAAACATATGGCAGACTAGCTTCGCGTGCATTAGAAATGTGTAATTAGTGCTTTTAAGAGAACATATATTCATAATTTTTTCCCTTTCAGGATACAAGTCTCTTGAAGTGGCACTTGGAATTTCGACGGCTTACGTACACACGACTGCTATCAAGAAGTGGGACATATGTGCTGGCAACGCCATCATAAACTCGTTAGGAGGCAAAATGACGACATTATCCAATGAAACCTTGGATTATGCGGATGAAGTTGCGGTGGAGAATTCTAAAGGGTTATTAGCTACTCTTGCAAGGCATGATTGGTACTTGGAAAATCTCAGTAGTGCAAACAAGCCACAAGCCAATTAACGAGGCAATGGCTTATGGTATTCAGCCTCGTTTGACGTGATAAAACTTTTCTATGGGCTCTTGCTATTCAGTTTTGATTTAGAACCTCGTTTAGTTCTTTTAACAATCTAATGGCATGGAATTGGGAATTGATCTTGTTGTATAAAATAAGCATCATACTTTATTTGGAGAATTCGCTATACAGTGTGAAACTGTCTGATTTTTAACCCCATAATGGTAACAGAGTTTTGTGTTTGCAGCAAATATTGTGTGTAAATAAATCAAATAATAAGACTATTGTATCTGTATTACATTTAATTTTGTAGTATACTACAAATTATTGTGAATGAGTTTGTGTGTTTCATCTGCTGAATTGGTGGTGGGCCACTTTTCTTCTGAAAATGTGCAGGACCTCTGTACTGTTGGCTTTATCCTATATTTGACTGAGAATAACGTTATCAGTTGCGACACCTGATTTTTGTGCAAATATTACATAACCAATTGTTTTTTAAACGTTGTCTAGTTCCTGATGCTGTCACTGATTGGGGTAATTCAAATCTTGCATGTATTGTGGATCTGCCTCTGAATCACAAATGTGTTGTGTTGCAGAAATGGTAGTGTGATTTGCACAGTCATCTGAGAAATGTGATCATAGCTAGTGAGAAACGGAGTGTTGTGGATGTACGCATAAAGTATCGATAACCTAGCTGGAGAACAATTTTTTGCGGAAATCAGGCATCCGTAACTGTCAAGAGATTATTATATTGTTATGAAAAGTTTGACTAAGGTCGTGTGAGTATTGTGTGAACCGAAAGTACAATAAAAAATTTGTTATTCAGTTTTTTTTAGTACGAAAACTGGTGGCCAAATTTCATAACAAAAAGAAAGTTTTGTTAATGTTGTTCTTATGAAATTCTTGTAAATAAGAGTTAAATTATTGTTCTTTTTATTCACATGTATTTTCTTTATTTATACTTAATTCACATTCAGACTAAATGTACATTTTTATTTTTTAAAATTACAGTAAGAGTTAACTTTCCTAAAGGGAAAGCATACACAGATAAAACATTTTTGTTAAAGAAAACACAATTGTTTATGTAGACACTTAATGAATTACTGGAATTTGATATTAAAAAACTATAGTTTTATTGTATTCTACAGGTGAGTTTTAAGATCACACCTGTAGTTTTACAGTTATTTTGAATATATTAATTAAAGCAGTATAATTCTCATATTGAAGGATTCCTACATAGTTTTGTCATATATATATATATATATATATATATATATATATATATATATATATATATCTCTGTGTGTGTGTGTGTTACCGTTTTTTTTATAGCAATAAGCCTCGTAGATTTTTGGACCCAATACATCACCAATTTTGTTATGAAAGTAATTCAAAATTAAACAAAATAATATTTTGCAAAGAAACAGTCTAATATTTTGCGAAACCCCTACATAAAATTCTGCATCGTTTGACTGCTAACTGTCAACATTTTGCTCCGAGAAAAACAATTGTGTGCACATATATAACGAATTCCAATGCCTGAACTGGGCCAGTACCACATGTTCCAGACCCCACCCGCACTCGCCGATTGCAATAATTTTTCGTGTTCCAATGGTGACTTGCACTCACCAGGTGTGCACCGCGGGCAAGTTTTATTGCACTGGCTCTAGAGACAGTGCAGTTGTCCGAGTACAAGTATGGCGACGACCTGTGACATGTAAACAATACGTAAATCATTATTATGGTGTTATTTCTGCAATGAATTGACACTCCGGCATTGTAATAATATAATACAATCAATAAATAGCTAAAATACAGTTGTTGTCTTGATAATAATATTTGTTATTACATTGTCGATAAGGTTAGAAACTACGAGTGGTTCGCGAGTACGTAACTACTTTCAGTTCTTGGCCAGAAAAGAGAGACTAGTGAAATAATAACTTCGCAAACGTCGCTGACTTTCATTTTCACTTTTTAATAATGTCTGGGTGTGAAAAATTTTATGTTGAAAATCTTTTGTTGTCACAAATGTTTTGCACTGAAAGTCCGGCGTGTTATTAGGGCATAAACAATACAATCTTATTGCGGGCAATCACGCGACAGCCACACTTTTTCAGTTTAAGGTGCGCACTGAGTGTAGTCCATTGGAATACGCCAATAGATTCTATGGTGTTCTGGAAAAAAAAAATATTTTTTTTTTATACATAAACAGTTGCACTACCATCTAAAAACTTAATTTTTAACTATTGACAGTAGTTATAATTTACTGTAGTTTATGAAATTAAGTTACATTATCATTTAGTGTATTAAAAGTGTCAAGAGAAACACTGTCTTAATGTTTAGTTCATGAGAACTGGATAAAGAAAGGAACTACTGTGAGCCAGTTAGTATGTGATGTTCAGAGGGGCAGCTATACCTATATATTTATACCGGAAATTGAATTTTATCATCAATATTGTAAATTGTTTTTAATTTATAAATCAGTGTTCTATTTGTAATGATTTGTATTGTTATTTAAATATAATTGTTATGTCTTGAAACTTAAAACAATGTTTGTGTTGATAGTAAATGATATAAAAAAAGCAACATCTGGTAATGTGATTATAGTGCCAGTACTGTGTATTTCCTCCTTGCCAGTTTTCATATTCTGAGTGTGATAAAAAATATTTTAACTTGCTTAAGGCCACATTTTTGGCCATTTTTTTTGTGTGAGTATAAATATATACATACACAGGATGGAAAGTAAATCACGGAAAAGCTCACGGGTACAGGTAGCCAGACCTAAATCAAGAATAATGAGTATAGGAACCACGCCTCTATTGTCAACAGTATAGGTGTAATACCATCGTGAAAGTTGTGTTAATGAACATGTTAAGTGACAATGATTCAACAATGACTGCAAATGGAACACTGATCTTCTGAATTCGATTTGAATGCATGACGAGACGTATGTAGGGAATAAAGTGTGAACGCCATCCCATCTCATTTGATGGAAACATGGGATTGCCTCTGTTATTTTCTACGTATTTTTGTACATATACATCTGTAGCTGCCCATCCTAGTGAATAAAGAACCGGGATGACATAAGGAACAAAAAATATGCACTTGTCCGAACACGCTCAGTCAGACAGTTTCTGAGATACAGACACTCAAAAATCAGAGAATTATGGTAATGCCGACAGGTAAGAATCTCTTGTAACACTTACATGAAGACATGCTTCGGAGGAACACTAGCAATGTACAGTTCTATTACCGAGGGGTATGCAACACACATGACAAGTTAAGGGAAAGGTAGGTATTTGTAGCAGGGGCGCACGCAGGACATCTTTAGTGGTGCATGTAATGCAGCAAAACAAAATAATATATGATTGTTTAGATTTGTTGGAAACACAGGAGCTACAATGTGTACGTACCAGCACATAACACGACAGTGATTACATCCTTGTATTTACAATGACACAGTGTAAGTTTTTAAGTAGCACGTGTTTAAATTGTTCTCTGTCTATCCCAACACAGGCACACACATAGCGCATAACCGCAGCCTGCACCGCACGCAGGTGGTCGTAGGTTTCATGTTTACAGCAACATGCAGTCTGGTAATGCATTACTCGATGTTTTCCATAGTTACATGGTGCATTAGTTCCTTAAAGAATACCCACAAGGAGTAGTCTAAGGGACAGAGATCCGGTGACCTTTGGTGGTCAGGATGCGCATCCATCCCTTCCTATCTACTGCCATGGACAGATACGAACTAATTACTGATGAGCTGCTGCACTCCAATGAGCCGGTGTGCAATCATGGTGATACTACATAACACGTTGCACCGCTAGTGAATCATCCTTTAAGGCGACTGCCTGGATAGTGCGTGTTAGGAGTTACGATTTTTTCTGAGACCAGTAAATGTGCTTTCCCAATGCTTATCTACGAAAAGAAAACACACTTCTGACTACTTATGAATATGACTTTTAAGACACGTCGCACATTGGAAGCAATATTTTAATGCCCTTAAAATTGGCTCAAATCAGTTTTTCCACGTGGTTCTTTCTCAAGATATGTGTAACAGATTTGTTTGAAACTGAGGTCTACAAGTACATTGGACTTTGCTACAGTGATGCGTTCAATAAAATTATAGGGTCAACACTTAAAGTAACACATTGAAAACGTTACAGTGGGAACACTGCTCGCGCGTTTACGACTTTGGTGGTAGAGGCGATATCACAATACATGTGCAGGCTGACGTCACTCGTAGTGCATCATCGATTTCATCTCGCACACAAACACGCCCTTCACCAGGCGGCAGCCTTAAGAGCTCCTACGATACTCCGCGGAGTAACACTGCTTACCAACCTCCTGTAAGTCTGTCAGCAAAGACAACCGAATTCCCAGGATATCATACCAGATGTTTATGTCCCATCGGACCTGACAACCCCTGGCACGAATGACATGAGGATTGCCATGATATCAATGGTGGTGTTGGTGTGCCAATTAAGTACACTTTCTTGGGTAAAATTAGCTTCATCAGTCCACAGGATGTGACCCACAATGTCCGGGTTTTGTTTAAGTGCCGTTGGTATCTAGTGACAGTACTGTAGACAGTGAAGTCGATCCCCTTCAATTAGGTGCTGTACGGGACTGTATTGATATTTATTACAGCATGTTGCCTTGAATGATGGTCTATGCAAACTAATGACTCACACCAACGCTGTGCGCGAGCTTAAGATGGGATCCATTGAAAAAATCTGCAGTAGCGCCTGGGCAGCATGTCTTCATGTATGTGCTTCATGGTTGCCTATCTGTCTGCATTTCTTTTGAGTGCCTGTATCTGAGAAACTGTTTGTCTGAGCGTGTTCTGACAAGTACACCTTTTTTGTTTCTTATGTCATTCTGGTTCTTTATTCACTAGGATAGTCATTTTAATTTCTTTTTCTTCTTGCTAAGTTAGTGTTTCAGTTTTGTTTATACTTTCGAGTAATTTCAGTGTTTAATGGCATACAGATAATTGATGTAAATTTTCATTAGGGTGGGCAACGTAAACAGCGGCCAGGGTCGCTCACTGAATTCCGAGAAGGCTATTTTTTTATTCGCTGGTTTAACCGTTAAGCACTGTCGAGGAGCGGGCAAGAGTGAGAGAAACAGAGAGACTTTGCGCACTGACAGGCGTAAGCTAATGAACAGTGGCAATTTTAAACTTTTGTTATCAATGTAAATGTAATTAACTGTTATGTAATTACTAAAATATGTAGTTGGATATTACGTAATGTGTGTTGCATTGTATTTGTAGTTTGATTTTTGTATTTCTTCAAGTTTATTTTAGTTAATTGTAAGTGTTGGTTCAGTGGATGGCTACGGGATGCGCTACGAAAGGGGAACCAGCAATGAATGGCATCGGGCAGCCATTCTGGGTTATTCTGTGTTCAGACTCGGGGCAAGATCACGTTGTTTTGTGCGTGCAGTTTTAAAGCAAGGAGTAGCAAATTTCGGTGATTACTGAGACAGGCAAGCCTGCAGCAGAGGTGTAAGACATACCAGGATACTTTCATCCTGGTACGCGAAAGTACCAGGATTTTAGAATTTTGCAAATTGTGTTAAAATGTATCATTAAACAATATTTTCAGCAAAACCTTTCCATGCAAAAAAGTTATTTTTTGGCATAACACAACTTATGAATTGTGAACATGAATCTGTGCATATAGTTATTGCAGGTTATTGCAAACTGTTGCTTGTTTGGCGTTGGCAACACATACTTGTGTACATCTGTGGTAGATGTGAACCTCTGATTTTCTGTTAACTAAGAGCATTCTTTAAACTTTTCTCTTAAAACACTTAGACTTGTTTTAGAACATAGTCTTTTTCATGCCTGTAAGCATTCACAACTCTTTTTTTTTTACCCGTACCAGGTTTTCATTGAAAGTACCAGCTTTTTTATGGTGTTAGTGCCAGGAGTTTGAAGTTGCCTTCTGACATCCCTGGCCTGCAGTCAAGTATGAGGAAGTAGGGCTTTTTTGACATGAGACCTTAAGAACTTAAAGATTAGTTGAGTTTTTTTCTTCTTCGAGAAATAGTTTGTTTTGTTTGGGGAAGTTTGTTTTTAGCGTGGCTCGTTTTGGTTCTCTCTCAGGAGCGTTAACTGATTTTTCTCTATATTTTCCTTTGATCCTTTGAGATGCGCTAAAGTATGTTTTGTTCCTACCGAGTCAGCTGAATCTGTGCAGCGGAAGTTATGATGTGTGAAAGTATTTTTCTGGTTGAATAAATACCCCTTTCAAAGCAAGAGTGAGCTTAAGCTCTTTATGTTTCTGCTACTATGACACGTGCCATACAATAACTATGGAGGTTAAGTAACCGACGGAAGGTAGCCCCGTCACAATGTGATGAGATGGCGTTCACACTTTATTTCCTGTATACATGTCGTCATGCAGCCGAATCGAATTTGGAAGATCAGCGTTCCATTTGTAGTGGTTGTTGAATTATCATCACTTAACGTGTTCACTAACACAAATTTCACGATGGTATTACGCCCATACTATTGACAATAAAGGCATGGTTCCTATACTCATTATTCTTGATTTAGGTTTGGCTACCTATAGCCATGAGCTTTTCTGCTATTTACTTACCACCCTGTATTTATTTATTTATTTCCCTCTGAAAGTAACTAAGAAAAGTACCACCTCACTAGTCAAATGCAACCAAACGGTGTAGTTAACTTAGCCAAGTATGTGTTACTTTACGATATCTGTTATACCACTCACAACACTGGTAAGTGAACAGTAGCATATTTAACGTTGCCAGAAACACAACTGCAACAAGTGTGGTGGACAAGTGGTAAAACACTCGCCTCACATTCCGGAGGACCCTGATTTGATCCCGAGCACCAGCCATCCTGATTTCGGTTTCCCAGAGTTTTCTGAACTCACTCCAAGAAACTGCTAAGATAATGCCTTTAACAAGTCCTAGCCGACTCCAACTCCCCATATCCTTCCCCGTGTGCATCAAGCAAAGCCTTGTGCTGTTCGAGGGCACGTGAAGTGCAGTGGTGTATATTCTGTGTATGCTAGGTGTGCAGCGCACGCCTTGCGTAAACCTTAAACGTTACGTTAAAAAATCATAAAACTTTAATACCTATTTCATAGAATGTTTCAAAAAAAATGTGGGAGTAGGGGTAGCGTGCTCTGTTTTGCTGCCGAACGCGTCGTCTTTGTTCCCGCCTGTGTGTCGCGTTGTGTGAAAGCCAAGCCAAGTGCGTAGGAAACAGAAGAGAGAGACAAGACTATAGTGTGCTGCCCGCTAGCTGCACGCTCTGGGCGTCAGAATTACGGCGACGGGGGAGGGAGGAAAGCTGTGATCTCAGCCGATAAGAAGAGAGGGGGAAGGCTAGTGGCCAATGTTGATGCTTTAGTAAGGATGCCTTGAATATCGCCCTGACTATGTCTAGTCGCTGACACTTTGCAAGCATTAGGATATCATCTGATAATGCTCGGGGTTGAACGGGTCCTTTCCTGACTCATCCTCACTCGCCTTCTCCTCTGTACACTGCCTGGAGAGTTATTGCGTGAGTGAGCGCAGGTTGATGATCATGTTTTATAAAATGGGACAAAATCCGTAATGCACATATTGTATTCAATTATTCGTGTAAACTTATGTTAATTACAGTGCTTTTAACGCTGATAGTATTTAATTAATGTTATGTTTATTAACATTATTTGTTTTTAGAAATGCTACTGAGGTAGTGTTTCTGTCACATACTAACAATGGAAGAAAATGAGACTGTCAAGCAGTTGCTACAAAAACTGTTTTGCACAAATATATTCCATTTCTGTGTGATTAAACAACTATGTATTTTTGTCTCATGTCCATATGAAATGCTGTTATGAGATAAGTATGTAACTTTGAACTCAGATTTTGCGAATGAGTTCTTTGAGAACAGAACCCAGGGATGTGTTTAGGGGAAATAACCCTCTTCCTCCTATTTTTATACATATGCTTACAAAAAGATTTCTCTGAAAAACATTTTACTTAAAAAAATGTTATTTTGCCAAACATTTCTCAAAAAAATATGAATAATTTTACCAGCAGAATATTTAACATTTAGATACAAAATGTGCTTGAATAGCATCATTTTGCACCTTGAAATCCAAATTTTTTCGGGGTAGGACTACTGGATGCCCCCCCCCCCCCCCCGACGCTTTATTATGGGCAACAGCGTCCCTTTAAAAAACGAAAATACCTCCAACAGCATGCCCACCATATTTGTTCAGGAGACGCCATTGGTAAAGTGACCAAACAAGTACAGTAAGGATAAATAAAAATTAATAATTTTGCTATTTAAAGAGGAGTTAGATATTGGAAAAACTGTGAACTAGTAAGGAAAAATTTTCGGCTACTTCAGTATATTAAAATTTCAGTACCTACTTCCCAACAGTTATTAAATATTTCTGAAACTACTTTAATGTGATGTGTGTGTGGAATAACCGATATAAAGGAGTACTTGCTGGATTAAGTTACACACGCTGCAATGTATTCTCTCTATTTCTGAAAATTTTGACTTAACTGTATAATGGAAGCCATCATCGTTCGGTTGCATTTTTATTTCTTAATCACTTTTAGGTAAAAAAAATTAAATAATTGTGGGAAATATGGCCCTAAATTGTGGATATTGTCAAAATTTGGAACGTATTTATCAAGCCATAGAACAACAGAACTAAAAGACAAACACTTGGCTTCACTCAAAGCTCCTGGTTATGTACAATAAATTAATCAGGGAAAATAACACCTCTTAAAATAAAGAGAAATTATTCTAAAAGTACATTAACTGGTAAAATTACAAGTGATGAACTGCAAACAAAATTGAGCAATAAAAAAATTAAGGGGGATGTATTTCGAGGGTATCATATTTGGATATAGGATCGTATTTTATAAACAGTATACAAATATTGAAATGGTTTAAATAATTTACCACTGCCGCCATTGGAGGGGGGGGGGGTAGATTTTCGTTTACGGGTTACTGACGGTTGTGGACGCTATCCCAGCATACCCGGCTGGGAACAGGAGAGCGTCTGACACTCTGGTGAGACTCAGGGCGGATGGTTCTTTGGCGAGTTACTACCCCCGGCGGTATTCGGGCGGTGAAGATAACACATAGTATTCAAAATTAGCCTGTTTTATTTGAACAGTTTTACTAGGGAGCAGGAACACAACACACTGAATGCTTTGGTTAGCCTTCCTGGTACAGGCCTGCTTGGCTTGCCCGTAAAACTGGGGAGAGAGCTTGCAACCACAAGATGAAAGCTACGTTGCGCGGTCACTGTTCAGTGGACCATGAGTGAGGACTCGGAGCGTACACGCGAGAGCCTTGACAGCCTGCAAAGTAGCCTGATGTCCGAACACTTGAAACAGAGAATGCACCTCGTGGTGACGTGACAAACTTACTTGTAGAACATACAGTTAACTTCCA
Source organism: Medauroidea extradentata (assembly GCA_003012365.1). Lineage (NCBI taxonomy): Eukaryota > Metazoa > Arthropoda > Insecta > Phasmatodea > Phasmatidae > Medauroidea > Medauroidea extradentata. The sequence continues at coordinate 30,011 of PNEQ01134100.1, forward strand.
CATCGCGGTATTTACAATCAGTTCTACTTCGAGCGGAGACAGGTACGACTGATCATCATCATGCACGCCGAAAGACTGCCGAACCAAACGGCGGTTGGCTCCACGCTCCCGGCAGGGACCGGAAGCCTGGAGTCAACAAGCACCCTAAGAAACTAAAAAAAAAACTCCCTTTTAAAAACAAACAACAGTTTAAAAACACAACTAAAACTAACATAGTAGAGGCTTATTACAAACTTTTAACAGTTCTAAAAAAAAAAAAATACTGCCTGGGTGTAACGTGGGAGTTGTACTTGGACTATCAAATAACTAAAGCATATTTTACAAATTTTAACTCTCACTGTAGCCTGTAAAAAAACAAAGACCCTTTGGCATTCAAAAATAATTACAAAAGGAACAATAATTATATGAAAGAAATTACATTAATTCGGTGGCCAGAAAAATTACAAGGGGGAGGGGTTGTGGCTCTCCGAGAACAGCCGACTGGCTGTTCAAACGACGTTCACAAGTTCAGCGAGTGGAACAACTGCTAACACCCCCGTAGTTCATTTCACAGGCTATTCCTATTTGCTTCGTCGCAAAACACTCTATTATAGGTACACTTTTATACAAAATAAAAAAAAGAAAGGCCAATACAGAACAGGGTTAAGCACTACACAGAGTTGACGCATGGCTGCGGGGGTTGGTCGGGGTGCTGCCTGCCGCACGGACGCAGCAGCGGGATGTGGGTTTAAAAGTGTAGAGGAGGTACGACGACACCACGTACACCATTACGGGTATATTACTCCACTAAGGTAGCATAAAAATTTGTATTCAACGCCAAGTGCTTATGTGAAACCATTGCTTTGTATGTTATTCGTTAAGTTACGGTTTGGGAATAAACAGTACATGTCTTTTCTTTCACTGAGTTTTGGCACTGTCTCCTTACAATGAGTGTTACAAAAAACTAAAGAAATAAATTTGTGGCTCTCATCCAAAAGACCTATTTTTTAGAGAAATTTTTATAGCCATTTGTGTACAAGAGATGTTTTTTAATTTATTCTAATGATTGTGTCTGTGCTACATGACAAGGAAAAAGTGAGCTGTGGGAACGTGGTTTGATCTGAAAATTGTGTCTATACATGTCATGTAAAGTTGAATTACAAATTGATAAAATAAATTATGCTCACGAGAATGTCTAAGGCACTCAAAATTGTCAGAGGTTCAGTGTGTTTTGCACAGATGATGATGTGATTTTTGCTCTTTAATCGTTGTATTGTATTGACAATTTCATTTGTTGGATATAGTAAGAATAATTGTGTTGATGTTTGGGTTAATTTATTTTGAATGTGTTCATCAAGTTTTAATATTTGTGCATTAGGATTTAGCTTCTCACTAATATGTACATAGTGTGCGTAAACGCATTTGCAATGTCTTTCCCAGATGTAATTAATTTTTTATCTATCAGAATCTCAAGTTTTTGGCTACTCTTTTTGGTTTTTCCATTCCCAGTTCGTTATTATTTTCCATACTTCCCCAGGTTCATTTCCCACTTGGCAATGTTACCCCTGTTGCTCTAAATTAAGCTGGACACTCGCACCGCAGGTTGGGGTTCACATAGTGATTTGTGGTATTTAGAGTTATCAAGGCACGTTCCTACCAATGGACCTGTGTTCTGAAAGGATAAATTGCATATAGGCACTATGCCCTTTGGGGAAGGCGGCGTCTGGACGCAGTGGCCCCTTGTGATCACGCCACAGGGCGCGTTCCTCTATGCGAAGGTGGTACTAACCGCATTGGTTGTTCCATCGGTGCGTGGTGCGCACGAAGGGCTGTTCCGCAGGGTGCACGCGGCTTGGTCCGCATCACACTTGCTCTGTGCAAGTGCCCACCACCCACTGGGGCTTTCCAGAGCCCTCCGACACCCGACAATGCCAACATGACATGGCATTGTGCGAGGATCACGTGCGCAGGTGCAGCTTCAGAGGCATTTGGCTGCATCCGCTGTGGAAACCGAATAAATTATGTCTGTGCACGTGTTCAGGAGTGGAAGTCAGTGCTGGACGGTACCTTCGTGTGTGATCAGTGCCGCACAGAACAAACCAGTAACAGGAACACCACTAACCCACAACAGTGTGCCTGTAACACCTGTGCTAGCACTGGGCCTGCGTTAGCAGCGTGTAACAAGTGCCATCGTCACTACCCCCTGTGTGTGTCACTGCCACGGAGTGGGCCACTGTCCAGGTGGGAGGATTCACCTATGCCGCCTGTCAGTGAGCCACCAGCATTGCGCACCCAGCTGGTGTGTTCAACAACCACGGAACCACAACACCACTGGTCAGTTCGACACCCATGATGTTCATGCAGCCTAGCCCCTACCTGGGATGTTCTCCCTTCCTGGCCACAACGCCACTCTCTAGCAACACTCCTTTCCGCCACTCTGATGGACCAATGCAACCCACCTTCACGGTTCAAACCCAGCCGAAAGTTCTGAATGGCATTGCACTTGTTTTGGACAACATTCGCTAGGAAATCCTCGGAGTGCCGTAGTTAGTAGATTAAAAGTCAGGCATTGAAATTGTAGACAACCGCATCAACTTTGGCGTGCGCGAGTGCCGCACAGTGTACCATCTAGGGTGCAAACCGACTCTCCAGACCTCATCCATTGAGTTGGACAGTTTCGACCACGCCATGCCGAACCAGTACCGTACCGCGATACAGGAGGTACTCTACAAGCGGAGGGAAGTTTTCGGCGATGCAGACCTAATAAGATGCACCACAGTGGTGGAGCATGAAATCATTGTCACATGGCGAGCCACTGTTCATCCTGCCTAAACGACTGTGGACCGCACCAGTTACGTTTCATCAACTCTCAAATTGCCAAATGATCGCCGATGGCGTGATACAGACCACAGAGAGTAGGTAGAACTCAGCAATCGCACTTTCACCAAAGAAAGACAGCAGCTGGCATTTTTGTGTCGACTTGAGCCCAGTGAACCTAATCACACAAAGCAAACCACTAACAGTTCTCAACATCAAAACCACCTTAAGCTTACTCAGCAGTGCCAAGATGCTCACCACTCTCGATCTGTGCAGTGGGTATTGGCAGAATCCAGTCAAACACTTCTACCGGCACAAAACCGCATTTACCACCACTGGCGGGATTCTGCACCGTGCAGTTTAGTCTCAAGTGCGCACCTACCACCTTTCAGTACATGATGGTCCCCGTGTTGGACGGCATCATCGGCGAGTTCGCAATGGCCTACCAAAATTATGTGATCTGGTTGCAGACCTGGGAGGAACACATCCACTATCTCACCGTTGTGTTCGAACACCTCGCAATAAACGGGCTCACTTGTGCCAACAATAAGTGCAGCATCGGCAAGGCCAGTCTCAAATATCTAGAGCAACTGGTGTACGAAATCGGGAGCCGCCTCTGCGCACACGTAAACAATTGCGAAAATTTTTTGTGTTGATCAATTGGTTGCACCAATATGTACAAGATTTTTCACTCATAACAGCCCTGCTGACCGACATGCTGTCAGTCACCCACAAGTATCAGTGGACACCCATGATGCAACAGGCATTTTATGAAGTTAAGCACAGGTTCGGGCAATGCAAAACCCTCGCGCAGGTGGGCCCATCAAAACAGTTGTACCTGCAGACAGACGCAAGCCTGGACGGCCTAGGCACAGTACTGTTCCAGTACGATGAAGACGGCGAGAAACTCGTCATTGACTGTGCCAAGTTTGGGCCCCCGCGAGTGCAAGTACGACGTCAATGAGCGCGAGTGCCCAGCAATCATCTGGGCCGTCAAGCACTACAGGCAATACTGTAATACCAACAGTTCAGACTCCACACCGACAATCGCTGCCTCGTATGGCTACACAAGATGAAAGAGGTGCGTAGCAAGCTCACCCGCAGGTCTATGCTCCTCCAAGCCTATGATTTCAATGTGAAACATGTCCCCAGCGCCGAAAACAGCTAATCGACGTGCTGTCACGTGCACCAGGCGAGAACGTCGCGCTAGGCGAGGAGGAGTGGGAGACTGTGTTGCCACCTCACCAAACAACCACCCTGCAACAAGTCACTGCTTCCCCGCACCAAACCACTCATGCACCACAAACAGATGACAAGCTATACCATGCAGTACTGGAAGCGCAAAGGGCGAGCAAGGAGACAGCGAAGAAAATTTGCATCTGCCGAAACCAGCTTGTTGAAAACTGATGTTTCTTTGACAGCCGGTTAGAGCAGAGCATGGCTAACAGCGAAAACCCGTGGCGAATTTATGCCCTCCAAGCAGCTGTCCCACTTGTTATACAGCACCACCACCTGGCCGGACAGGCCGGTGCCAAGCAAACTAACAGGAGCATCAGAGACACCTACACAGAGAGAGGCATGACGGTCACGTGCGCAACCTCATCAGAGCTTGCTACCAGTGCAATGTTTACAAAAACAGTTGTTCCGATGGCGAGGCTCAGCAACAACCACGTCTCCCCACACAACTGTTTGACACTGTGGCACTAGACTTAATGGGACCCTACCCACAATCCACGGGCAGGAAGAAATTCATCCTGGTGGTCAATGACCTGTTCAGCCACTGGGTCGAGGCATACCCACTAATCACAGCCTGCACAACCAAAATCGCCAAGATGCTCGTTAACGAATTTTTCCCACATGGGGGTTCCCAAAGAACCTCCTGACAGATAAGGTGTACAGATCACAGGAAAGAAATGCCGCGAATGTTTTACCGAATTGCGCATACAGCACCACACAACCGACCAATGTCACCAGGGCAAATCCGACCGAGAGGCGCAATCAGGAACTCAAGGTACAGCTCAGGTTACGATTTGAAGACGACCATACATCATGGGCTCAACACATTCCCGAGGCTATGTTCTGTCTGCGCAACCACATGAATGATGCGACGGGTCACTCACCAGCCGAACTCCTGCATGGGAGGAACCTGCCGCAGCCAGGAGGTACACAGAGAGGACGCAGCGAGCAGGTCTGACCCAGGCAGGGCAAGTTAAGAAAGCATCGAGGACATGAGGCAGCACCAGCAAGTGTATGTACAGATGTAGCTTCCACAGACCTGGCGCCCACAGCGCGAGTTAGAGCCTGGAACTGCCGTCTATGTGAGACAACACCCACAGTCAAATGCAGCCAAAAACTTTTGTGCAGGTCTTGCTAAGAAATGGAGCTGCACACACCAAGTACTTAAACGAGTTAAACCAACGTCATACATCGTACAAGTGATGCCAGGTGAAAGTTAACAGGGACGATTTCAAACAAACTGCAACGGACCAAAGAGACGACGACTCAACCGACCATCAGCAAGGGCCACCAACCTCAAACATCACAGCGCTAACCAGTCGTTCACTTACACCGCTGTCCACCTCTAAACACCACGCAACCAAACTGCGCCACAAAAACTACAGGGGTAGCACTAATCAGTAAGTTACCAGTGCCACCATCCAACTCAAGCACTATGCAGCCAAACTTCATTATAACAACGTACGCAGCAACGCTAACTAGCCAGTAAACTGCGCCACCGCTCGCCTCAAACACCATGCAGTTAAACTGCGCCGCAACAACTACCGTGGCAGCACTAACCAATAAGTCAACGGCACTGCTGTCCACCACAAGCACCATGCAACGAAATGGCATCACCAACATCACAACCGGCACATCACCACCAGCACCACCGTCATCACCGCTTCTGAGCATCCCACTCGCGGTGACCCTGGGTGAGCCAGCAGATGACCAGCGACAGCAGCCGCCTACATCGGCGTGTCACGCCAGTGCCCCACTCGCCGAGACATACCGGGGGGCGCTCCACTTCCTATACTCATCGGCTGATCGCCTGGGGGTGCAGCAGCAGCATACGAAACCAGAGCTGGGGCGCTGCCCTCTATGGAGACGCTGCCTGCCAGCACGCTACCAGGAGGTGGCATACACAGACATGCAGAACCATAACACCGGCTGGCATCGCTTGACTGCCAGGTACAGAGACAAGCAACACCACTCACCAGTCAACCAAGGTAAGCACCAACCACCACAAACCCAGATCGCCCACGGGAGGCTACGCTGTTGGGATGCCACACACCACCTCGATGGCACCCCTACCGATGTGAAACAGCCCCGACAATGGGTTTCCGATGGAGGGCCACTTGACGTAACCTGCCTGATACCAGGTTACACCTGTAATTCAATATTTAGTATCGAAAACTCTTGAAATAGCTCCATTTGGCACATTGAAATCCAAAATTTTCCGGAGGAGGCCCCCGGACCTCCAGGCACCCTACATTTTCTTTGGGTATAATATACTCACATAGCCAATACGGGTGTGAGGAGGGGGCAGCGCATCGGGGGATCCAATATGGGTATATTTCCCGACACTTTGTGGTTCATGACTAAATTTACTATGTGATCTAGGGACGTGTTTCCTAGAGATGAGTGTTTGCCTGTAAAAGTGTGCCAGTCCGACGATACTGCTATGTTGCCCGGGCAGACACGGGACTCTTGGTGCTCACAGGGTCTTTATCGACGACCATGTGGATGCCTCCTCACACAAAGGCCGTTATGGAGTTACGCTGGGGAGGGTGTTTTGGCCTCCTCCAAGCCTCGATGCACAAACAAATAGACACTTCAAGTAACACGACACAAAAATACTCAAAATTCTATATATGTGTCGGTTAATCCAGAGAAGTATGGGCTCCTGAACTTCTGTGAAGCGAAATAATACACACGTGATATGTTGAGACTCGTAGTTGCACTGAAAACACTATACATGAAAACATGTGCTGAAGCAGGTGTGACCGTAAGGCCGGTCAATTGCCTATGTGCTGTTGAAAGACGTGTTGTTGTATGTGAACATTTACGGAAAAAGAAACTCATGGGGCAGCGAGTAAACCAGTGTGGATGGCAATCGTGGGGTGGTGGGGGGAAATATGCAAAGGTTCCGGTGTTATGACTATTACAGTGAAGTGGTTGAGACAAACGTTGAAGACCCCTGCGACGCGACACGTATGCACATCCTATGCCCACCAAGCTCTTACTGAGGAGACAATGACGATGAGCAGGAGGCAGACCTCCTGTTTGTGCAAAGTCTCTTCTGGTAAATTTGTTTAACACCATAACATTGGAATTGACAATATATTGTTGTTGATAGAGTCATTGCTTGCTTAATTGAATTTGTGTCTTTGCATAAAATAAACTGTTCTGTGTGATCATTATTATTATATTGCGTGATTTATAGTCACAGGTTACATGAATTATGTGCCTGTTTGTGCTTAACATTAAGTTGCAACGCGGAGGGGGGGTGGTGGTTAGGTATTAAATTCCACAGGATAACTCCGGCAAAGTAAAGTCCGGTAGTGCCAGCCCATTATTAGAGAACTGGCACTCAGAACGAGACTCTATATTACAGGGCCATACGGCCGACAGCCATGGTGTGGCAATAACACTCCCCGCTCGTCGTCGTGGATACTTATGCAGGGGAATCTTTTGGCGACACCCACGCCTGTATCACAGGCAAAGTGCCACGTGAAAACACCCTACGCAACACTCTGGGTAAGTGCGGGTTGAAGGGTCCCGCGCCCTGAAGGCCGTGAAGCGGCAAGCAAATAAAATAAGTACCTCAATGTTAGACACATTTATTGCATAACACCAGACTCCATACACTACTCAATCATGGTGGTGCTCTAAGCGGACCTGATCCTAAGCCCGACTGGTGGGCTACGCTGTATGGTAAAAACACCTTGTGGGTGAATTATAAATTAAGTGAAGCCCCAGGGTTGTTGATGGCGCAGTGGTCGAGGGGTACCTCCGGGACAATGAAAACAAAATTAAAGGTTCCGAAATTAAAAACTGAAGCCATTGATACACTAGTGATTGAACAAAGTCTTGAAGGGTCAAAAGTGACTCGCGTCCGACCGCCTCGTTCCGCCGCTTAGCACCGACTAGCGATTCCTTCCAGCGCCGGTGACCTCGCCCGGCCGAGCGTGGGAAGCAAACCCCGAAACAAATAATACGCTTTAAAAAAGGGGCGAAGGTCCAGAACAACTGAAAAATAATAGCTCGCTTATTAGTGTCTCAAATTTGATTTTTATTTACTGAAGAATTTACTGTGGTTTTTATTTATGTGGCACAAAAGAAAACTGGCAACATAAAAATGATTTAAAGAATTAGACATACAAAACACTACTGATTTAAATTGAAGTTGAACTAAAGAAAAGTACTTGCAAGAATAATACAAAAAGAATTGGATTGTAAAGTAGGCTGCATGGGCGAGTCCAACTTTGGCCACGAGGCACTGGGGTGTTACTGCAGTTTTTGAGGTTTATTCAAGAAAAATACTAATTATGAATTTTAAATGCACAAGGTTACTCCTGGACTGTAAACACTGATACCTAATTGGTGGCGTAACCCACGTTTATGGAGTTAGCACGGGAGTGCTAGAACGAGATGTGTTTATAAAAAAGCTAATTTACTGAGGTTTCCATCAACAGAACACTTTCCTACCAATAAATGGTAGTTCTAATAGGTGGGCACACACGTTGCATACACTCTACGTCGGGGGGTGGGGGGGCGTCTAGGCGCTGCTACCTCTTACACGCACTGTTTTAGAAGTACAGGTCTGGACACTCGCCTACTCTTCAATGTTTTATCTTTGACCCTCTTATGACTGAACGAAACTGTTGGCGCCACTATCGTAGTGGGGCTGTTGTGAAGAGAAGTTCGTTACTTTAATAAAAACTCAAGTGTTTAATTATATTCTGGTTAAGCTTAAGTAAGTCTATAATATTTGTACTTTAAAAATATAATACATTTAATGTTGGAAAAATAATTACTAGAACGAGTGTGCTAGTGGCGCCATCAGTTTTCATTCATCTTTGCGAATAGTGAAGGAACTAAAATCAGTCATTAGAGAGTCAATTTTTTATAGCAGTGTCCAGACCTGAACTTCTAAGGCCATGCTTACGGGCACGTGGTCGGGCGCCTTCCCCTATGTGCAGGCAGTACTGCATCCTCTGCCATTCCGTAACCATGGGCGCGGTGCGCACGACAGGCAACATTAGTAGAGAAGCGCGGGTGTCGTGCGTCAGAGTTCATTGATTCTAAACATTTCCTTATTCCTTACTAAGATTACCTTAAGAACACATGCCTTGTTTTAATTACACAATATAATAATATCACTTTGATCGCATGTGAGTTATCTGCATCAGTTAGGTTAGTGTCGATGCACCAGACCTACGTTACACTTGCTTACTCTTGATTACACTTTGTTAGGTGGACACTGACACTATACTGCTCTGCTCTACCCTCACCAGATTTATGATTGCACTATACTGTTATTTATTGATGCACTGCACTGTGCGGGTGATGTCTACTTAGAGGTGTAACAACGGGTCTGAATGCCCAGCGGCAGGCAGGCCACGTCAATACATACTTTCCGATCATGCTTCCCCCTTAACACATAGCTGGATCAACCACTACCCTGCTAGCTAGCCTATTCACCCTGATGCATATATCCTGTCCTATGCATGTTGCCAGTCATTCTTATCATCGTATGCTCCCCTTTTAACTCATCGCTGGATCTGCCACTACCCTGCTAGCCAGCCTATTCACCCTAGGATTGTTTTACTCGGCCTCTCTCAGGAGCTGGAAGAGTTGGGTCAAGTTGACTCAGGTCAACCCAGTTCAAAAAGAGTTGACAACTCTCGGAGGAGTAAGGAAAACGCCTATTGCGTTGATTTGATGGCGGAACTAGCAGACGTATTTTGAAATTGTAATAAACAAGAACCACACGATGGTGAAGTTCCTACAGCTGCACCAAATAATGCACTATAAATGTTAAAGTGCCTTCTAATGAAATTATGAGAAGCTAGAAAAATACACTGCACTAAACTTAATTGGTCTGAGGAATAATAATAATTCGTATGTATGTATTTATTATTCCTTTGAACTACATTAAGTACCGTACATAACAATACAGTAGCATATGAATTTGTCAAGTTTACAGCAATTAAAACCCTATTTACAAGAAATATACACAAACCCTCATTGAATATACAGTATAAGTACACCAGGTGATATACAAGTCCAACATCAAGGAGAATAATAACTTAACGATTTTTGATAACTTAAATTATGTCACGTGGCCGGCGGTCTATTATATAATTTAGAACGCCTTAGATGGAATACAGGGTCTTTTAACGTGCCGCTCAAAGACACAGGTATTTGCTGCCACCAGACAGTCAGGTAGAAGGGGACTGTCACACCAAGCTGCACCTAAAGATGTTAAGGAGAGGGTAGGTAGTACAGCATAGGCTTCTCTTCGGTTGAGCGTGGACCCGTGGTACTCGTCGATCCGGGCAAAATGATAACTAAGTGAGAGGGAAACAAATATACTTACTGTTTACACTTAGACCATTTGAACCTAACTCTCTCTATGGGTTGGCCCAGCAGAGGAGCTAGAGATACCAGAAAGTAGTGAACTGCACCGTCCACAATGACAACGACGTCTAAATACAATCTTTATAGACAAAGTATCATCATCACCTCCAACACTATGTTCGACAGTGGACTGACCACTCAAATACAATTGAGATTTCACAGTTGTATGTCGATTACAATTAGGGCACCTTACAGAACGTGGGAAGTTGGGTTGCCTATTCATTATAATGACATACGCGATATTTCAATCATCACACTTTACTAAGTCAATTACCCATTACAATTCACTTTACCATGCACATTTGTTAGTTTGTTTAGTATGAATCTACTATCCAATACATATGACAGAACACCATAAACTTCTATGTCTACATCGTACATTGCAATTTCTACATGATTATATTCAGTATGCAAAGTAATGCATGGTAACTTGTGTTACAGCCAGTTGTACTCATTACTCAAAAAATAACTATTTACTTGGCCTTATATTCTAATATCACAAAAGGCGCACCAGATGACCTTACGAAGGACCACTCTGAAACTTCGACCTTTCGAAATTACTTGACGACTCCACGAACTGGAGGTATACTCCGTACTACTACATGAAGGACATTGAATCTCGCCTATGGTTGTATTTTCCATACTTTACAAAATAAAATTACTATATAAAATCAAGAGTTACTTACATACGACCCGAAGGCGACCCATCTCGCTGGAGGTTGATTCAAGACTTCTCTGCTAGGCTACTTCATCACGACAAGGGCTTCAAGATAAACCCACCAAGACTAGCACACAAGACAAGCTTCGCGAGGCTTATATAGTGAGCCATTGACGTCACGAGGCTACAACAATGGCACGGTCTCCCTACCTGCGACCTCGGAACGGCCGTGGATGTGCTTTTCCGCATGTCCTCCGCTCAACTCTCTTTGTTCGCCTAGGTCTACAGCAGGTGACGAAATCATCACGGCCCCTAGCTTACTCACGTTATAATTAACCATTCCTATGCGAGAGGGATCGCCCGCCGGCAACACTTCCTGTGGGACGTCTCGAAACTGCGCCTTACTGGTGCTAAACCGCTGGCTAGAGTCTCATGAAACTTTGTGTTCACATGAATATTACTGTTACTGAAATTTATATTCGAATACATAACAAATAAGATATCTACATTTCTACTATTGTTCTTGCCACCAGCTTACACTGCCATCAGTACAAGTTATCTAGTAACCCATAGAAACGACTTTTAATGTTTCCTCTACTACAAAAATAACAATTTGGGTCCACAGTACAGCCCCCTTCTACATCTTATAATAATTGTAGGGCTGAAGGCCTGATTCCTCACAATTACTAACCACACAGAAGAAAAATTCATGAAAGGAGCTCATCATTTACGGGAATTAAACAAATTCTGCAAATATTAACCAATTTTGTGAACTGTTTTTAGAGGTTAACAGCTACGTGCAAACAACACCATAACATAAATCTTTTATTGGTTAGAATAAAAAACCCTTATTCAGCTGCCGCGACTTTACTGTTGTCATCCATGCCTGAAATAATTCTTATTTTCTCGATTTTCAAATACGACAGCGAAAGTAAACTGCGCAGTCAACAGCAGTATGCTCGCCGTAACGGCTAGCAGACGATTTGCTCCTACTTCCCTCGCAACTCTTCCTCGCGAGGAGCTAAAAGGGCATGCTCTTTTTGACCTGGGAGCATCTTGACCTGACGAGTAAAACACCCTCAACTATCTTGTTTCCGGTGAGTAAAATGCCTAGGTGTGCCCTGAGAGCTGCAAGAGCACAAAGAGTCGCCAGGTCAAGGCCGAGTATAATAAACCTTCTGATTCCCATATCCTGTCCGACCTATGCTGTGAGTCATTCTTATCTCTGTATATAATTTTTCCGCTCTCCAGTACACCCCCTTTGCTTCCAGAGCTGGACAGTATATTAGTATCATCGCAGCTTCTTGCCTCATCAGGATACAATGGCAAATTTCTATTGTGAGTGGCGAGTAGCTTGCTGACTATTCCATTTGGTACAAACACAATTCCTCATCGCCTCCCCCCTCCACTTTTTTCCAACACCGGCTATGGATCAAGGTCTTGACCTGTGCTGGTTAGACAGCCACGGCAGAGGCATATGTCACTGGCCTTACACGAGCCTTCTTTGGGTTGAACTGCAATAAATTGGTGACTTTTGAAAAGGAATTTTTGTTGAAATAATTACTTCTTCTAATCGAATGTACTTAAAGTGTTAGTAATTAGTGGTACTCAAGCACATAGAGGCAGTCCAGCGATGATAGGCTTCGCGATGTTGTAAGCCTCTAAAGTCAAGATTTTACGTGTGCAATTAAGTGCAAAGAGTCGTATTACACTGAATACCAAAACTCTAAAAGTGTTTTAAGGTGAATATATTAACCTTGTAATTACTTTGATGCAATATTAGGCACCATAACCTAATAAACTATGTTAATTATTTGTAATTTCGCACTTCAAATTAATTTTATTGTTGTCCTAGCATTCCTTTTCATTCTTTACGGCGTGTCCGCGTCCGAGTACGGGCAAATTCACACTCAATGTCCGCAATATGACCGACTCAAGAAGAGTCGTTTTAGTTTGATTCAGTTAAAACCACGGCATGGTCGTTAAAACCATGGCCTTAGAAGTGGTCTGGACACTGCTATAAAATATTGACCCCCTTATGACTGATTTTAGTTCCTTTTCTATCCACAAATAGGAATGAAAACTGGTGGCGCCACTAGCACACTCGTGCTAGTAATTATTTTTCTAACATTAAATCTGTTATATTTTTAACGTACAAATATTAACATACTTACTTAAATTTAACTAGAATTTGTTTAAACACTTGAGTTTTGATTATAATAACGAACTTCTCTTCACAACAGCCCCACTGCGATAGTGGCGCCAACAGTTTCGTTCATAACATAGAAATTTTCTGCAACCTCTTAAAATCATCAGACTGGTCAGTTATTTATGAAAAGAGCAGTGTTGATGAGATTTGTTTATCATTCTCAAATATATTTATGGTACATTTTGAAGAAGCTTTCCCTTTAAAAATTCATCAAAAAAAGTCTAGAGCTACATATAAAGGCTGGTTATCCGAAGGCATCAAAATATCGTGCTTAAACAACAAAAGATTACATAAATTGTCAAAACTCTCTAACGATCCTGTCTTTATAAACTATTGTAAAAACTATCACAAAATTTACAAAAAAGTTTTAAAAGTTGCCAAAAAAATGCATTTTGAAAAATTATCAAAGCTTCTACCAACAAATCTAAAACCACCTGGGATATTGTAAAAAATCAGCTGCAAGAAAGCAAAACAGATAATATGCGCAATATATAAATTAAAAAACCAGGTGCTACACAAGACATAAAAACTCAATATGAAGTTGCAAATGCTTTCAGTGAATATTTCTACAATGCAGTACATGATCAATTGCAGACTCTTAATGGAAATAAAATAAAAAATGCTTGTACCTCTGGGAACATGGCTTCCATAGGCCTACCATCTGTGTATGTTTTCTATTACTAAGAAAGAATTATTATCTGTAGTTAAAAAAATGAAAGCTAAACATTCATCAGGCCTTGATGATGTACCTGACTTTCTTATCAAAAGATGCATTGATTGTATAGCTGATCCTTTACTGCATCTATTTAATGAATCATTTCTTCAAGGTATTTTTCCAAACTTATGAAAATTTCAAAAGTACTACCTCTCCATAAAAAAGGCCCACAAAATCTATGTCAGAATTATAGGCCTATATCTTTATTAGCCTTTTCAAAAATACTGGAATCCCTTATGTTCAATAGACTTACATCCTTCCTTAAAAAACACAATTTATTAGTTAGCAGCCAACATGGGTTTAGACGTGGCAAGTCAACTACAGCAGCCTTGTTTGAATTCATCAACAATGTGGTAGAAGATCTCGACAAAAGGAAACATCCTGTTGGGCACTTCTGTGACTTGAGCAAGGCTTTTGACAGTGTTAACCACTCGATACTTTTACAGAAATTAAGCTCATATGGCATAAGAGGTATAGCCTTAAACTGGTTAAAATCGTATCTGTCCCAACGCTCTCAAATCGTCATAGTATCATACATTGACCCAAGTACTAACGTCAAATACTATGTTAAATCTGATAAAAAAAACACATCAATTAGTGTACCTCAGGGCTCTGTTCTCGGTCCTTTATTATTTCTCTTATATATCTATGATCTGTCTACAACTGTCTCAAGTGGTAAATTTGTGTTATATGCAGATGACACTAATATATCTATTCATGGGGACAATCCAAGAAACTTAAATGACAACATAATGAAATTAACAGATGAAATTGCAGAATGGTTCAGCTCAAATGATTTAGTAGGTACTAAATAAAATAAAGACAACTTGGATACACTTTAAACTAAGACAAATGTGTCATAACCATGCCCCAGTTGTATCCATCAATGGCGATGAGATAACTCAGACTGCTGCCATGAAAATCTTAGGAGTTTACGTTGACGAGAATCTAAACTGGAAACCTCACATCACAAATTTGTCAAAGAAAATCAGTTCCTCACTATTTGCTATACGAACAATATCCAAACTTATTAATTTGAGTGCCTTGAAAATGATATATTTTGGGTATGTTGAGGCACATTTAGGGCCGGTTTCACCAACAACCCCTAAACTTTAGGGGTCCCTTAAAATAAAATTAAGTGTTCCTTAACACAAATGACTGTTTCACCAACGTTAAGGGACACTTAAAATCCTTTAAGTAGCCCTTAGTTTAAGTGGCGAAATTCGGGCCCCTAACTCGCTAAGGGTCACTTAGTGAATGTAAACACAGCATAAATTAA
>PNEQ01134101.1:0-14098 GCA_003012365.1 Medauroidea extradentata
TTTTTAAAAAATGAAATTAAATTACTTTGTTAATATATAATACTTGTCAAGACTTGACAATCTAGATGCCTGGAGGCATGCATTAAAATAATATTGGTTATAGAGGCGAGAGTCCTGCTTATGGTACATTACACATCGCCCTTAAGCACATATGTATACGGGTGGAGTAGAATCAAGTGAGTAAGTAGAAAACAAAGATGGCTGCCGACTACAACACCCCCCTCTGCCAAGGTGATGTACAACGGGAAACAAGAAGAGGTCGGTGGGTGGAGAGTTAAGGGAGGGGAGGGGGAGGAGGGGAGGAGGAATGGGAGATAAGACTTGTAGCTGGGGAGCTGATGAATGAGAGAGCAGGAGGAAAGTATGGGTGGAATGAGAGCAGGAAAAATTATGAGTGGAATGAGAGAGCGGGAGAAAATGAAAGTCCAAGATGGTGGATGGATGTACAATTATTTTTAGATTTTTTTTAATTTTTGAAATTTTTTTTAAATTTTTGAAATTTTTTTTAAATTTTGGGAAATTTTGGAAAATTTTGAAAGTGACGTAATCCAAGATGGCGACAGGAAACAAGATGGTCGCCGGAAACAAGATGGCGGCCGGAAACAAGATGGCCGCCGGAAACAAGATGGCGGCACGAATCCTCAAATCCTCAGCCTGCAGCCTGTGCCCCAGAAGGAACTAAATCTAACTACTTATATTATAAACAATAGTCTACTTGACTATCACTATTGGGGTATATTAATATCAAAGTCCACTTGACTATCACCTCCCCGGGCCTTTACCCTAATATTTCGCGTTGCTCAGTTACACTATCGCAACTAGCAACGTAAGCCACGCTAGCTTAAAAATACTTAAGTGTGCTATCCTCGTACACATCTGCCGTCGCCCTGGCCCAATTCAAAGTTCGTGTCCGACTATAGTCGCAGCCATACGCGCGAGGTTTTTTCTACAACTACTTCTCGCCCCACCGCACTCTAAGCTCAGGTGCAGACTCAGCGATCCCTCAGCGGCTATCTAGACAACTAATCTACAAAGAACATCAGCAATCAATATGACCTACTATTGACCACACGTAAACCAAACGTATTGATACTAAATAAATAAAATTATTTATTAAAACAACACATACATTCGTATAAATATAAATATTGATTCCGGAATAATAATATCAATACAACAGTATCGTTCTTGCCACTGTTAATAAACGATTAGACAGTCCCTGTTTTTCATCTTACGACATCGCCACAATTCAACTAAGAGTTTATATTTTACGACTCCCAAATATCCTTTTCCGAGACGACACGTCTCAATTTGAACTCTTTTCCTAGAATAGTTTACTTAAAAACATAAAAAAATTTCGAAGATAAAGATAGTTTGTTACACAATGAAGATATGCATGCCTTATTAATGAGAGGAGCGAGTAACATCAGGCACGCATCCATGGGAGCAGGCCCCCTCCCACCTTTTGGACCTTTTTATGTATATTTTATCCTTAAAATATTGAACAATTTAAATTGTTTTATTCCATTTTTTTCAGGGAAACGCCTTAAATATCACCGTTCCGTACCTTGAACAGTAACAATTTTCTGGGGAGAACCCGCGGATCCGCTTCTTTGACACGAGGTATGGACATACGAACTTATTAAGAAATGGCCTCACTCTCCCCAAACACAGAGCTGGATCCGCCACTGCTTAACGTGGTAACTGAACTGATTTTCCATTTGCAAAAAAAAATAATAATAATAATTACGTGCCAATGGAAACAATGTTTTCGTAACTGAAGAAGCCACGAGAAATAAAAATATGGAAGGAAGTTGAGGCATTTACACAAATTCCTTATAGCCTTGCCTTCTCGCGAGCTTTTGCCGGGGCGGCAACTGACGCTCGCGTAGGTACTCATGTACATTCCAGGCAACCTAATAGTGGGAAAGTGTACAGTTTAGAGACGTTGATTAGTGATCAGACATATACAGACAGGGATAAATGAATATTGTATCTCACTATTTATTATTCTTATTCGATATTGTATATTGTGTTTGATGACTCATTGTGGCAAGAGACAAACTTCGAAACCAAGGAAGAGAAACAAAGCAGTGAAGGCGCAAAACTACTCGCATAAAAAGATGAAAGGATAAATAATATACTACAGATTTTTAAGCAGAAATGAAATAAAATATAAATGGTTCTCAATACGAGCGTCCTGCAAAGCCAGAGAATATATTTCAGAGATAAAAAAAAGTATGTTTTTTTTAGAATTTTTAAACAAAAGAAACAAAAATGTTTGTTTCTTAATCCAAGCGTAAAAGAAAAAAAAAGAAAGAAAAAAATTAAATCACACGTAAAAGAAAAAAAAGAAAGAAAAAAATTAAATCACACCAAAGAGACCCATTGCTTCTTTAAAATAACAAAATAAAAATATTGTTTCATAACCCCCATCCGTATGCATGGCGTGCCCGGATCAAGATATAATTATTTTTGTAACAAAGGTAAATTTTCTGGATCAAGATAATTATAAAAATACAAACAAATTTTGAAATATAATACTCTTCGTTACATTACTATAAATTTAATGTCCAAAATAATTTTAAGTAAAATAAATGGAGATATTAATTATTCTTAAATATCTAGCACTCTGGAAATATGATGTCTGTGTTCATATAATCAAAGAAATGGATTATGTTTGCACCATTTGGGTACCTACAGCGCTCTCGTCGGCGGTGCACAGTGCACCACGTGACTATTTGATGGCAAGCAAGGCTGTAGTTTGGTATCGCTATATTTCCTTGCTCTTACTCTATGCTTCCCTTTCTCCTCTTCCCTACGCAGGCGCGTTAGCTAGACTCTGGCCAGGTTGAACTAATGTTCTTGTGTGGGCCGTCAGCTCACTTTTCTTTCTCTTCTGGACGTGGGCACTGAGCATGTAAGTACTTCCGAGCTCCTAGTGTAGTGTGATAGGGTAGGTTGGGGACTTGTCCCCCCATGGCGAGCAAGGCGGCTGCCGTCATGTGCTGTGCTTAAAATAGTTTGTTTAATTCTTGTTATAATGTTTTTTCTCAATTCCTTTTTCGGTCGCCCTTTGATGAAAAATCCTCTCTTGGTCTTAAAATGTTATTTGTAGGGGTTTGCTGTGTTCG
The DNA here is from genome assembly GCA_003012365.1 of Medauroidea extradentata. Lineage (NCBI taxonomy): Eukaryota > Metazoa > Arthropoda > Insecta > Phasmatodea > Phasmatidae > Medauroidea > Medauroidea extradentata. Next base: position 3,135 of record PNEQ01134101.1, read on the forward strand.
TTGCTATTTGACTTTTCAACATGGTATTTGTTAGCTGTTGTGATTATTTGTTGCTTGATTGCCCGATGGCTTTTTGCACACACGTGTGTTGCTTTATTAACTTCTAGCTTTGTGACACCAGATCTTGACATTATGGAGCCCGCGGAAGTAACTACCTTTGTAATGGCACGTTTGGCGTGTCATGTGTTTCACGTAGTTAAATTCTGACTTGCCCAGATTTTTTTTTTTTTTTTCCAGTTGATATACTTTGTGATCCTTGTGAAACTAATTTATATTTTTTGTAAATTTTTAAATAATAATTTTCTGTCCCACAGACGCTAGTAATGTAAATTGTGTGGACACATATTTGGATTTTCCATATGATTGTTGCTTAAAAAATATATAGGAAGCTTAGTTGGACTAAATAAAGATTACCAAAAAATAACGTTAAACTTATTACAGAAAAATATAAAACGGTTATAATAATTAAAATAGACACAGAAGCGAACAGAACACTCAAAATATGAACAAATATATAATAATTCGGCTATCCTTCCAAAAAATTATATTCCTATCTCAGAAGAGAGTAAATCCTGGAACCTAAAAGGGAGTGAGGTCACTGTAAACAAACTGCCTTGTCTTGGAGGGAGCTGGCAGCTGCCGATGATTCACAGACGCGAACCTTGTGGTGTTCGTACACTACTAGCCGAGAAAACAAGTTTTGATGAGGTTGCTTTAATTTGTGTAAAACATTGTCTCGGAAAAATAATGTTTTAGTGTAAAGTAACAAATATACCTAAACGAGTTTTTCTGTTTGGTTTGATTAACACTCAAGCTACTTAAAGATTTTCAATGGGCCTGCATACAAAATTATGACGTAATTTAATTCTTCCAACTGGTATAAATTTTGATCTTATTTAAGCTGTTATTATGAAATTTTTATAAATGCGAGGAAAATGCAATTTTGTTATTGAATAGCGTGCACACTAAATATTTAAGAACTGGAAACATTTCGTCTGTAAAGTTACAAAAAAAAAATGCTTAAAATCGTCTTCCAAGTCAATAAAAGTACGAAACTAATGCTGCATTATTTTTGCTACCACTTAAAAAAAACATAATATCATCCTAATTAGTTAAATTGTGTCCGCTCTGTTAGAAAATGAAATAAAGATTTTATACTCCGAATGGCCATAAATAACCTTTAACCTAGGATAAAATGTGTTTCGAACTCAGACCTCGGTAGTGAAACCAGCACACTGGTAGCAGGCCGAGAAAAGACATTTCGAAATTAATTATTAGTTACTATGACATCGCAAACATTTTTCAGCAGCACGTAATATGTTTGTGGACTCTATTCATAGTCTGAAAGAATAGAGTAAATGGTTCCTTAATGTATTTTAATGAAATAACAGTATTAAATGTAACGAATTAAACAGGAGAAACAGTATTGTGTGTATTATGAATCAATGTTGTCAAACGTTTCTGTTTCAGAGGCGATCAACCACTTCTTATAAAAAGAGAGTTCACTACAAAAAAGTCGGTGCTTCTGAGGTAAATTATTGTATTTGTGTTTGTATTTATGTTATTGTGTTTAGGTACCTTTATCAGTATTTTTTATTGTTTATAACTGATATTTCAGTATTTGTAAGTATTATGAAATTCTTACAGCACCTTTAGGATATCATTAGTGTATTTAAAAAATGCGGTGTGAATATTGAAATTGAGTGTAGGCTTATGTGTGTTACGTGCATATAACAAGTAAATGTACATAGACTTGTATATCATACTGGCAGAACGAGGCAGATATTGTCACGCCAGTGATAGTCAAGACAATATGAGTCTAATTGAATCAGGAATTTGCAAAGGGTTCCATGTCCAAGCGAGCAGATAGTTGGGAAAGAACAAAAAACTTATCATTGTGGATCTGGGAATGAAACATGTCATCATTAATGTATAACTTGAATGTATAATGTGTGTGGAATAATTTGAATCATAATTCACATCGATACGCTTTTGTTTTTTATTTTTTATAAATTTATAAATTTAGTGGACTTGGTGCCTTGCAAAAGTAACGTTCGTTCTAACAATGGCACATAAAACATAACGCCTTGAGTAGATATTAGTGCAATGTTGGTATATTCTAGTGAAAAGCTAATAATATGATACATGGAAACATATTTCGCAAACACACCACCACCTGGTATTTTATACCCATAAAGCAATGTAATCAGAGAAAGCATAATGTCCTTGGTGTCGATTATTGGAACTTTGGTATGATATCATTTGTCGTTAACAAAAGGTACCAAGTCCAGGACTTGGTATCTTTTGAAAATTCCACATATATTTACTAGTCCGTTTAACGGGTTTCTTGTATAGGACTTGGTTTCTTTTGTTGCTGACAGCCAAGAGAATGTTTTGGAGAGTCGAAATCTAGTATTATCTGTATTTTCTCGAAAAGTGGACTTGGTGCCTTTTGCAAATTCCTGATTCTATTATAGGTCGACAACTAACGTAATAAATATCGCTAAAATATTCTTCGTGTTCAAATATCCATGCGTATATATTTTCATGGCGACCAGTTGAACGGCGTGAAAGTTTATTAGCTGCAGCGCCATCTAGCGGCGAGTTGGCAAGTTAGAGTAAAATGAAAAGCATAAAAATCTTCTCCATAAAAAATACATTCAATCGGTCAACCGGTATCTGAGTTTACCATTATCATGCATACGTGTGTGTGTGCCTATCTATCTATTTATCTATATATATATATATATATATATATTTATATTTATTTATATTTATATACATGTATGTATGTGTGGTTTATATATGTGTGGAACATAGCAAAAATTAAAATATTTTTCAACAACGTTAGGCTAGACATTTTAAAACTATTGTTTTCGACATATTCCGAGAACTTAATTTGTCAGTACAAATAGCAATACATCTTACATAATTTTAACATTTGTGTTTGAAGAGTATATTTTCCCATATTTCAGGGCCACGGAAAATAAACAGAGGAATTTGTTAAATTTCTTAAATACTGTAATGAGCCAGCAAAGCACTATGCATTGTTTGTAATTGCGATAATAAATGTTTAGGCACATATATTTGACTATCTAACACGAGTATAGCAACATTTTAAGTGTGACTGCTACAGCAGCGGATTTTACAGACGAACCTGTTGTACATTAAGCATACGTGAGAAGTGTGAAGCCTTAGGAACATTTTTTAATGACGGGTGTCTCTTTATGAGCAAACTGACTATTGTGACAGGCTGTCTGGTTGCTCATTAAGAGACACCCGTCATTAAGGCCTCGCTCTTTAGTTTTGCAGTGGATTAGAAAATATTTTTTAACGCAAATTAATACACGTATCAAAAATGCACTCTTACAGTTTCAACACTTGTACATCATCGTTTGTGTCGGAATTTTTCTGTTGCAATACACCAATTGGATTTTTAGATTTTTTCCCCTGAAATATCACATATTTTGTCGTCAAAATAAGCCAAAATTAAGTAAAATATTTTTTTGATAGCAAACGGTACATTATTTAAAAAAAAAAAACTCTGTGGCAAAGTTGTGTATCGTATGACTGTACACAGTCTCAAATTTCTCAAAGCATTAGGTTAAATAATATTAGTTATTTGCAAGTATTTGAAATAATTTAAGGATCATGGCCTTAAAGAAAGTTCCTGGCAGCAAGAGGTTAGTAGTCCTATAACTCAGAAATTGCAAGTTATTTTGAAATTTCAGACTTCTTAAATGAAGAGCAGCTACACGTTCACAAATTCGTTCTTATATGTCCTAATATCGTGTCATTTAAATTATTCTAACCAGTTTTTGCCCCAACCCATGAACCCAATTATAACGGGCTACTAGTTCTAAACTATATTTGCACTTTTGAGTAAAACATCACTCAGTGATACATCAGTTACCGCTCACAAACACGTAGATGACTGAATGTTGATGAGTAACGCACATTAATCATTATTTATTTCGTTGTGCTGCTAAATAAATGTCGCATGATAATGCTCCCGAGATAATTAGAGTATCGCTCCCCGAACGAAGACTGGCACCTAGAATAAGGTCCTCCAATGCTGAGGAGACGAAATGAGAGATGTAGAGAAGCGGATTTTTCCCGAGAAAACCCTCCGATCTGCGGCATCGTCCGGCAGACCTGGAAGGCGAGCGTGCTAGCCACTGCGCCAGCCGTGGCCATTATGTGCTGATTATTGACGCAGTTGTAGCGCCTATGATTTGTCGCGTTCCCGCGATAACTTCCTCTTATGTTGCCAATAATTTAGTCGACAGCAGGCGCACCGGAACGACTAACTCCTTCTTTAATTAAGCCGACTCCTGCCGCAAGCATTGCAACAAATGCTCAAGAAATTGCGTAGACAGGCTGCAGTACTATATCCGAGCTGCATGCTATTTGCTCACAAAGTTCTGTCTGCGCATCACCGATCTCCTGCTAAACGGTACCTATTTTTATTCAATGTTGCATTTAAAAGCAATTCAACTTAATGAATAACGTTCAGACACTTTCTTTGTTTGAGTCCGTATAACTCGAGGAAAATGTAAATAAAAAGAGCGTCCGTTTTATATAAGTAAAAACGAGTGCCGCCATATTAATGACCCTGTGACGTCATTTGACATGTTGCATTGCATGTCTGTTTACACTAACTCTACAGCACCACGTTTAGTTCGTGAAATTGCGTTTAATCCAGTTGTCTGTATGGATAAGTGTCTATTGTAACTCCTTTGTACAACAATACAATAGAATTTACTCCAAATGCAATATTTACTTCAGCGCCGTGTGACAATACAGGACGGGCTGCGTGGTTTCTAAAAACAGAAACCTTAAACAGTCAGCTATTAGCGACATAAAATACACTTTACGATTGTATGCAATTGTTATCCCAATGTATTGTGTACAGATGAAATAGTAAGCAGAAGTAAATAAGTTCTTTTAAGTTAAAAGTTGCGGCTAAATCTCGACATCTGTTCAACTTTTTTTTGTTCCACTGCGCGCCCTGCCTGGAGAAACGGCTTAGCCAATAGGCGAGTTCAAGACACCTATGACTGGCCGATAGTTCGAGCGGTGGGCAGGGTTTTGCAAAATGCGTCAATAGATGGCAGCACTGCTGCTCCAGTTCTTACGGTCGCTCATGAGAAATGTAACAATAATTGGGAATAAAAAATATTTTGAATAGGTACATTAATATGTTGTATTATTTTTCCAACTCACGCAATCAGATCGCTCGATGACCAGTTTATAAGAGCTAGCATGTTTACTTAAACACATTTAAACTGTTAGCTCGGTAGGTTTACTTTCTGGACGAACACGAACTTCATTAGCTTTACTTTAAACCAAAATATATCATTCTTGACCGGATTTGACACAATAAAACTTATTCGCAGTTCTCTTCACTCCGGAATTTTAATTAAACTGGCATAAATTCAAACCTACCAAATAAACGTCTCAATGTGCGGGAGCTATCTGCTGTCTTCGCTCCTCTCAATTTGGTACCAGTGAAATCTTTGTTATTTACTTATAAAATCTGCAACTGCAACCGTGCATGCATTAGCAATGAGCAAATTTTCCAAATTAGCTTTTAAGTAACCGGGTTCATTAAATTTTCCCTAAAGTCAATGTAAAATTCCAATACCTGTTATAATGCCTGACGGGCGGCGGCAAACTGTAAACAACTGTCCAACTACCTCATACGCATGTTAGCCAATAAGAACGTGTTTCCAATGTTTACGGCGGTGTTTGATAAATGGCATTTTTAAAGTTCAAAAATTTGAAAATTGAAATGCTCTCGTAATTATTAACTAACTTTACGTGGTTGCGTTTGGTGCGAAAATAATTCCGAGGAATGTATAAATATTGAATTGTTCTTCTAGTTACCATTCCCATTTCACTCTATGTCCATTCCGTTTAGTGATCGAGCCATTTATCATTTGATCCGTAGAAATCTCTCTTATTCCCAGCGTAATTCGGCAACTCGCATCTGCGTATCTTGCTGTAGGCCACTTGCCAAACCTCAAGTTTTCGTTCATATGCGAATCGCACTGCTGACCGCTCGAAATGCGCTGTTGGTATGCTGGAACATTCTGCCGTCCTCGTACACGAGATTCGTACACGAAAATCTACACGAGTGGGGGCAGGCGGCCGAATTGGGGATTTCGAATACGAGAAGCCTTAAAAACCGAAGCTACGGCAAAAGAGTTCAACAATTATATGCATATATATATATTTATTTATTTAAGTTCTCAACAATGTTAAAAAAGAAAATCACCACTAATTAAGTTAAGTGTTAAAAATGTAAGTAAGCTTTTTTGCAATAGTAGCCTATGTTTATTTTACGAAAAAAAAAAATTACACACTCTTAATCACTTAGTAATACTGTATTTATTAATTCTGTATAAGCTATTTTAAAATTAATATACTAACATTTTTTAGTTAAAGCCACTCTCATTCATGTTATGAGTCGCAAATTTTTGTGATTAACTGAAACATACAAATTTGTGCCTTCAGAAAACTCAGTAATCCAACCTAAACAGCGTTATTTACAACCATAGTATTTATATAGATCGCTGTACTCCTGCGGGGCAACGGATACGACGAAAAACCTGTTGACGATAGTGACAGATCGGTGCTGCTCTATACTCACGTCATGTAACTCCTAACCAGCGCTAAAGACCTCGATGTTAAGCGCTGACCAAGTCTCTCACTCACTCACGACGCCGTTAATGGCCACAGTAATTCGTACAGTAAACTCAGTGTACACAGAAGTGCGAGTTGTCCACCATCAGCGAAAAATAAATAAGTTTGCTGTAGTTGACTTTATTGGGTAAATCATAATATTTGTGCGGACCCGTCTACTAAACGGAAAGTCTCTTACTATAAAATTTAAACCTGTAAATTAGAACAACATAAAATTTGTCTTATGATTTATAACGTTCCCATTCTGGTGCCTTTTAAAAAAATTATTTGGTACAGATTATAAAAGCCAAGCCAAGGATGTATGTATGCTTACTTAAATTCTATTGTATTTACATGCATGTATGTAGCTATAGATTAAGTGTATTTATTTTCCTTCAGTTCGCACGTTTCCTTCCTGATGGAAATGAAGATACTGTCTCCTTAGAAAATGAAAGTTACGAAGACAGGAAAACTCCACCACGAAGCCTTGTGTTAGTCGATATCGAATAGCGGATTGTTTTAAAATGTATCTAACAGTTAATTTAATATTCTCTTTATTACTGTTAATTAGCAAATACATTTTAAGAACTGTACTAAAAGTGAAATAATTTGACTGGTGTATGTAAAGTTTTGACGTTGTGATTTGTAATATGGGCGATACAACATTCCTTTTTGTGAAGGCAAAAGAAGCACATTTGTTTTTCATGAAATTCCCTTCCCTTTATTCGCATAGTACTTCACATTTAAAACACGTTTAAGGAATAAAATCGCGAAACACAAAAAATAACAGATTCGAATTTGTTGTCATCAAGGACGATAGATTTAAATTACACTTGAGAACTATTGCAAAATGATTTAAATACATTAAATTGTTATTTCTTTAAATATCCCTCGTAAGACTGTTGAAAGCTACTTCTTTATTACAAATAGCTGGGTAATTATTTTTTTTTGGTCTGTACAAACAGTAAGAGAATTAAATAAACTCTTACAAAACTTAACAACTTTGATATTTTTCTTTGGAATGAAACGTGTTTTGTTAAGTATATTTGAAAGAACACAATTTTCAATGTTAAAAATAATTTCAAGAAATTCTGCTATGCGCACGAGCCGCGCACAATTCGTCTTTCCTCTTCCCATCTGTTACCCCTTTCTTGCCCCCCCCCCCCTCCTTCTAATATACATTCACACTCACAAAACCATTCCTCCTTATGTATTCGTGGGATAACTTCTTCAGCCATATTTTGTGTAGAGGCGAGAAATGCTGTGTAACTGGTAAGTAGGTTAACCGGAAATTTATGTAATACTAGGCCTATCGAAAAAGCCTATAGAAACGAGGTTGTCAGTTGGAGCACTAGAAATGCGTCCTAAAGTAACGTCGGTGTGTGATAAACCATCTAGTCAGATCAAGCTGACTAATAAATACAGCAAGTAAATAAGGAACTGAGTGGATAATATTGTTGCGTGCCATGTACCTGGAGGCCGGTGGTCGGCGGCTATTTCGTAACACTTTGTGGACTGACCCATGATTCACGAGCCGGGTGGCTACGTGATGGAAGTCACGCCAAAGCTACGTCATAGATACCTGTCCCAACTGCGCTTTTACCCTGCGAAGCTGCCTACGAGACTCAAATCCCGTCCGAAACATGATTAAATGTCTGTTTTTAGACCCCTGTAATGCGGTTATTCCCCGACTGTTTCGAGGAGTATAAAGGCGCAGAATCGGCACATTTTGGGAGAGTTCGCTATTGGTCGTACTAGAGGAAGGTGCTATGCTTGCGGAGAGAGACTGGTGAAGACATCTTGACGACGTCAGAGTCTACTGTGAGGCAGCAGGCGGCTACCTTCGGAGCAGTGTTGAACGAACCAAGAGGACTGCTGCGGCGGGCTGACGGGCGAAGAGGAGATGCGCGACGGGAATCGAACCGAAGACCTCAAGAGTGAAGACAGCGGTGCACTCGGGGTGCTGCGCAGCACACGGCGAAACATCACCACTGCGGACTATTACGGTTGTACACTGTCACTATTTGAGAGACTGTTGATTGGAGATATGACTGAATTCTGATTGGTAGTGTTTAGTTATCTGACGGTAGACATTTTTTTGTGCTTTAATTGTCAAAGTTAATTAACGTGTCTGTGACGCAGGAGTAATTGTGTGCATAACTAATTGTGTTGTGAAAGTTATAGTTGATTGCTGTTTTGTGTTTTTGTAAGCTTTGAGAGCTAGTAAATCAACAACTTAATCCAACTCTTTTATTTCTAACTATAATACCTCTATCCCAAAAGAACTCATGGGAATTGCCCACATTTAAGTTTTGTCTTAAACTTGTAACAATATTATTGTTGGATGCTGGAGCTTCGAGTATGTGTGTATATGGACGATGGATAGAAGGTTCTGTGGGGAAAAAAAACACGATGACGCAACAAGGCGACAGAGGAGCTACGAGAGATAGCAACAGTGAACAACAAAGTTGAGCGTTGAGTGTCGAGCGTCGGCGAACATGAATATGCCGACCGAGGCTCTAAGAGTAAGAGCGGAGAATAAATTCCTTTATACACAATTAAAAAGTTAACATTTTATTTTTCTTTTCATCTGACGGGCTCACCCGCCCCCCTCCCCTAGATGCTACCTACGAAGTGAGTGTGCCTCAATGTAGAGCCTCATACACTTAAACTCAGTGGGGCGAAACTCTATTGGACATGACCACGGTCGTAGAAGAACAGGTCTGGACACTCGCCTGGAAACTTGACCCCCTTGTTGTTTGGCTGTGGTTCAGGAAGTTACCGAGAATATTGTGTTTTATTGGCGCTGCAGTTAGGGCGGTCGGACTCTTTAACTCAGCCCACTTCCTTTCCACTAAGATGAACAAATTATCAAAACGTATTTTTTATCAATTTATGAAACACTTCGTTCGCTCACATTTTAAGAAAAGGCTCCAGCAATCTTTATTTACTTTATAAATTTAACAATGGAGAAAAGTGGGCGGAGTTTGAGTTCGACCGCCAAGATTACAGCGCCATAAAGTACAATATTCTCGGTAACTTGACGAACTACAGCCAAACAACAAGGGGGTCAAGCAAAATACATTGTTAGATAGGCGAGTGTCCAGACCTGTTCTTCTACGACCGTGGACAAGACGACAGCTTAAATCTAGAGCTAATATCGTAAGTACCAACATCAAAATACAAAACATTTTGCTGATCGTATGAACTTTACTTTCAAGTCATCTAATTTATCTCTTATATAAATTACAGACATTTTCTAAGCATCAAAAATTCACTCAATTAGAAATGTTTTCTAGTTTCGCTATTGTATTTTGCTACTTTCTAATCACGAGCTCTTTGCTCGGCCTCGGCGTCGGCGTTTGGTTGGCGTTGTTTTGGAATGACGGTTAATGTATTTCGGATGCGGTTTAAATTTACGTGATGTCATGGAGAATTAAATGTTGTGTGGCTTATTGCCATTAGCGTAAAGTAGACCATAGTGCATTGTCTTTATACAGATTTCCTGCAGACACAGAAAGGTAATATTAAAGTCCAATAATTACTTTTATTACTATATGTGCACGTGGGTGGTAGTTGTTCCCAACTTAACCTACGTATTATAGTCGTTTTGTATCCTTTCTCGTGATCATAAAAATATGGTAAAAGAGGCAATAAACTATACTTAACCGTACATCCCTTCCACTCGCTCTTCCCCTATTACCCCCTGCCATATTTTTAAGATCATAACCAACAGGAGAGAATTTGTAGAGACTATTTGCACGAGAAAGGATATTACAAAACGACAATAATATGTATAGGTTACGTTGGGAACAACTACCTACCCACGTGCACATATAAAATAAGTAATGATTATAATATTACCTTTCTACTATAAACAAATAGACGCACACCATTATCGCCTATAAAACTAAATAACACACGGCATTTATGAAGTCACTAGGTTAGAGAAAAATCGATGTAGGTCGTTCAAAAAATGAACATGTTAGTCTAATGACCAGGGTAGTTGACGGGTTACTTTTCGTAAGTACCTTTCACAAGCAGTGCCACCATAGGTGGAAAGAAAGTTTTTTTTTTTATTTCCACGTTGTTAAGTTTCACAGTATATGTTGGCTCAAGTAAGGTTAATTCTACTACAGGTTAGAAATAAAATACGTTTTCTTATGGGAGAGCTTGGCACAGGGATAATTTCTGCCACTAGTTTCGCTTCAATCCCTAAGTGACCAAATAAATAAGAAACCGTAGTAAAATTAAATTTAAATAAACATGGAAATTAT
>PNEQ01134102.1:0-13299 GCA_003012365.1 Medauroidea extradentata
TAGATATAAAAGCTGTAGAAGTCATTAAAGTCTCAAAACCACAATACCTTATACATTCAATACATAGACAATTAAAACTTACATTCTTCCTGGCACGTGGTAACTATGGTCATAGAATAGTAAATACCTAGGTTAATTGACCAATAAATTGAAATTTATACGCATCTGTAACATTGGACAAAATGCTATGTTACAGTAACATTAAAAACATACTTCAAATAACGTCATACATTAAGACATGCATTACAAACTACAGGATATTTTATTTCACGCAGAGTGAAGCGAATACAGTGCAGTTGTTGAGTATAACAGATTGTGTCACACATAGGCATCTAAACTTACTTCAAAAACATAATTATGGAAACAATATAAACAGTGCACATAAATTACTGAAAAGTTTAACAAAGAAAGAAAATAAAATGTCCTCAAATTTACATAATTATTGTAAGAAGAGTGGTTGAAAAGCAAAACAAATATGGGATGCGATAAAAATTAGGAACACACTCGACAGTTTCGACCCGTCAATACTCGTCTCACTTTCTGTGACGTCACCAGACTGTATAATTTTCGTCTTAAAGTATTGTAATAATGATACTCGCGCTTATTTCTTTACAGAATCACTTGTATAACACTTGTGTTTCTGAACATTTGCCGGACGTGAGATAGTATAAACTGTTATATTCGCGTCCATGTCGCTTGCAGGCGATAGTATACATTTGATGTACAGTGCATGCATGGTTGTGGTTCCGAAGGGAAGTTAAAGGTCGAATAACGAAATAACGAATATAGAAAAAAAACTTCGAATGGAAATCTTGGTATGAGTGTTGTTGTACGCCCACTCACTTCACTAAGTTCGTTCCAAACTGAAAACCTTCCCTGCACATATACATGCTCTCAATATCTTCACTATAAACTTTCAGTCAGTGAGGAACGAACCACTTTGGTGAAATTCTAGTTGTTTCGGTCAAAACTGAACAACTGAAGTTAGATTTTCATTTTCAGTGAATTCCACCTGCATGTTAACTGATATTCTGCGAATTCTACACGGTTACAAGTCAGGAATAGATTGCTAACTGGGATTTAAGGGATTAACGTTTCACTGCTCGTAACCACTGGTCCGAATTTAGGCGATTACACATTTAGTTTTGTCATCTGGGTTGGTAATTGATCTTCTCTCCGGGTCCACATATGCTCATTCTCCACTTTTATTATCGGAGCTACAGATCTCCGTGCAACTCCATCCGGATCTGCATTCCTACAACTAACTACGCGTACGTCTAGACACTACCCTGACTTGGTACTTGTTGTTTCTCTTCGTCGATATTTCTCTACTTTACTCGACCATTCAGCGCATTTAGAAACTCGTCACACGCTTCTCCTCTTCTGCACAGCTATTATTTATTTCTCCTTCGTCCGTTGAAATACGACTCATCGACATTTTTTTTATCCTGGAACAGAAATCAATCAACTCGAGATAATATCAGCAGACGACGAGCTTTAAATGGAATAGTCTTCAACAACGCTTTCTTCTTTCCGACGACAAATATCAGTTTAAAAATATTCCGCAAATTAAAATATATACTTATCAGATTGGGGTATAAATCTGTGGAAATGCATTTCAAATGTTGTATTTATAGAAGTAATCTTCGCTGAAACATTACTCTGTGATTTCATCATAGTTTTCAAAAGCTTAAGCTTACATAAGTAGTAAAAATACAAATAACATAGATTTTTAACTTTTAATAAGTTGTGAAGTAATCGCTGTAAACTTTTATTAAAAGTTGCATGAATATAATATCGAATTAGTCAATGTTACAAGTACAGCCATGTAACATAGTCTTCGCCTACTTTGATATGTATGACTGGATTCAGTTTCTTGGACGTACTCCATTGCGAATTGAATGACTGTCAAAGAAAACTAAACAAATAAAAGAAAACCATAATCTAGGCAAAGTATGCTTTAGTCAGCAAGATACATACACAACATGAAATTCCAAGATGGAATCGGGTCAATTAGAAACAAGGAACAAACAGATAATAAATGAAAATAATAACAAATAAAAAAAAAACAAAGTAACATGCGACACAACGATGAGACGAAACAACAAACACAGTAAATATCAGACCCGAACAGAAAAATAACAAAAAGACACAACAAATAGAAGAGACAAAACGCAACAGATAACAAACATATACAGAAAAGACAAACGACACAACGAAGAGACGAAACAAAACACAGTAGTTTTCCAGACAGACAGTGTTACGACGTTTCGGGAACTGGAATCTGTTCCCGTCATCAGGTAGACACACAGGGTTCAGGAACACGAGTGCGACTGATGAAGAGACTGGAAAAACCATATTATCTGTTTATTCCTTGTTTTTATTTGACCCGATTTCATTTTGGAATTTCATGTTTTGCATGTATCTTGCTGACTAAAGCATACTCTGCTTATATTACGGTTTTCTTTTATTTATTTAGTTTTCTTTGACAGTCATTCAATTTGCAATGGAGTACGTCCACTCCCATTGCACAGTTCTTACAAAGGTTTGATATGTATGTTTCGTAAACTAATTTTGGCAACGTAATATAAGTAATAATTATAATTTAGATGATAATAAACAACCAGATTATTGGCGGTGATAATGTGTTGTCTCCTTGTCTTGAACACGACCATAACATTTCTTCTAGTAACTTACAATTATTTTGAAATATCTTAACGTTAATAATAACAGAGAAAAACGTGATCATTTCAGTGGATACTGAACCAATATGAGAACAAATACTTTGCATACAATACAAACTAAATTAATATAAAGCTTTAAGATCAGCTGAAATATAACAAGAACCTTTCTGTCAAATAACAATATGAAATGAGACTCCAGATCAAGTGCATCAAGAACTTTGAGCACTAAATACTGAAAATACTCCCATCTTGGCGGAACAGATTATGGTACATGAATGCTTCTAACCGGCCAAATATCAAAGATTTCTAGTCTGTTTTCTAGGGTTGTCTTTTTTCGTATTTTATAGTGACATTAAAATATGTTACCATCTTAACAACAAATGCACACAGCTTGGCAACATTTGCAAAGTTCCGGCAGGTATTAGGTTTTATTCGTAAACTTGTCAACATGTCTGAGATATTTCTGTTCTGGAATTATTGTATTCAAGAATGTTATTCGTCTGAATTATCATTTCACGTCAGGCAGGATTGTTGCGACAAAAATATCTTGTAGTTATTTACATACATTTTACACTTGTTATTATAATTTAAACTAATCAACTGTGACGTTGCTGTAATTGTGCACCATGTTTACACGCTCCGTGATCACTAAAGCGTTATTCAAAACAATAATACCGCAGTCCGCACATTAGGGAACCAAGGCTGTTACTGGTACTTTCAGTGGGCTCTTGATTGTGACTTCGTTTCTGTTCCTCTCGTCCTAGTAAGGTCAACCCCCCCCCCCCCCCAGAAGAACTGCCCTGGTCACAGGGTTAAATGACCGTGAAGACATATATTACTCCGGTGTTTCCCTTCTTCCCTTCGTCTATAATATCTTCAGTAGTTACATAAGCTCGCTTTGGCTCCTGTGAAATATAAATATTTTACCGAATACCCTGTAAAGATTGTGACGACATTTTCTTGATGTAGATTTTATTATATAACTGTTTAAACGTACCATGACAATTTCTTGACTAATCAATTGCGTTCGATATAACATGCAGAGGTCTTCTACCGAAAAAAATCTTAAGTATATTATGTTGCTATTGAAAGCACCCCAAAACATATCGCATTTGGGCCAATTTACACGGTATTTGTAAGTGTGTACTGGCACAAATATTTTTCCAGTCGTGCACCGATAATTAATTAGGAACTGGTTTACAACGACATAATTAATGCAATAAGAGAAATATGTTAAATTGTATTTTAACAGTTCATGAAAATTTCAACCGTTGAGAATAATTTTTCTACCCTTATTGCAAAAATATTAAATCGTTTGTTCTCAAGTACTATTGGTAAAATATTTCTGAATAACTCTCGTATGTTTTATGTGAGTTAGTAGGTAGTGTGAAGTAAGATATACTTGACTTAGTAATTGCACACACTGCTCCTGTTTTCAGCATACTACTTCTAAGGCCCTGTACTATGTAATGGTTATCGTTTGTTGTATATTTCACAACCATGACGTAGTGTTTTCTTAACAAGTTTACAGATGAGAAAATATAAATTGTTTGGGAAATATGGTTTCATTATGCTGCAGCTTTATCAGTCTGTATGAATTCAGTCCTGATTACCATGCCCCTCGCATTTCTTTCAATGATACCTGAATATTTCCCGACAACATTTCACCTGAGAATGTTCCAATGTACATGTTTTGTTTACTTAGACAATGCCATATTTGTGCAAACCTGCGTACAGCTTCGTGTTAACGAAAGTAAAGTATAAAAAATATCTAGTCGGACAAAGTTACTAACTGCATGTTTGTAAGTGTTAAACATCCGTCATTCAACATATTAGTCAATAATCCGATGAATAACATCAAATCCATTCATACCTTAACTAAAGCCAAACCTGTTATGATGAAATTAGTGATAAATTCTCGCCAAATATGTCTATGGAGGCAAATAATACTGCTTGAAATATAGCTAACAATTTATTTTACGCTAGAAGACTATTAAATACATTCCTTCCTTAATGATAGTAAAAATGAGTAATCTTAACACCAAATTTTAAAAGAAAATAGGATAAATATTCAGTTCGATTTTAGTTAAAAACATCCAAATTTACCGTGGTTAAAACATAAGCAGTGTCTTTTTTTAAGTAAATATTAATTTATTGACCGATACTGTTTTAAATTTCATATTTGTAGTGACGAAGTCACGATACAGCACCTCGGTGGACTAACAACTGAAGTCAGTTAATTGTGATTTGAGATAATCTAGCTTAAAGTTGTTGATGTCCTGGTAAATTTATGTAGTCACCTTTATATAATGGCCTCTAGATCCATCTATTATTGTCTGAGGGAAACCATTTTTGTAGTATATAGAACAAAGGTCAGCAATTATTAATGAACAATTAGTAGACCAAGGACTTAAGTCGTTAGTCCACCGAGGTCCTCAATTGTTCAAAAAGACAGCAGAAGTTGATCAGTAGTTAATTCATGCTGACAGTGAATTATTACCAGAGACAAGTAAATAGGACAGATGGAGCATAAGCTGTATATGTTGACGACAACCTTCACCGAACAATATTGCGGCCACCGAACTGTTGGAGAACAGCTCTTGTGTCGATGTAAGTGTAAACAAACAAAATTAACCTTACATAAATTGTAATCGGTTTGCGGATTTTATGAGCGCAATAGTTTCCAGGTAGGTACAAAGCAAGCTAAGGTAGTCTACAGTTTTATTTGGTTTTCATGTGCTCAGTAGTAATAAAATCACAAGATGGCACTAACCCCAAAATTCTGTAGTTGTTGAGAAATTAATAGAAAATATAATGTAATGTTTTGTTCTTTGTTTTTGTAGAAGTAATATCAGTAATTTTTAACAGTTGTGAGGGAATTTAAACGTTCACATGTCTAATGAAATGTTAGTCAACAACATTGGTTCGAAAATAAACCTAAGATTAAATTCGACAGTAGGCTACATACAGGCAGTATATTTGGTATTGAGACAGATATTTTTTTAACTGTTAGCAAAAAGATCAGAAGACCATTACAAGTAGCCGTACGTTAAAAATATATTAGGTTAGATTATGTTACGTAAGGTACATAACTTAACCTAATAAAAACTATCGTAATATTTTTACGTAGGACTATTTGTCTAGTCTCTAATAGTCCTACGTAAGTTTTTTTGTTCAGCTAGGTTATTTTAAAATAGTTACCTAATGTAATGTAACTTAACTCAGCCTAATTTAGCCTTAAATAACCCAACATAACCTAATGTAACATCACATAAAATAACCTAAAAAACGTATATATGGTTTACTAATAAAAATAAAGTAAATAGCCTTTCTTCATGAATCACTGTTAAAAGTGAGGACAAACGGTCCATGCTAAACAACTTGTAACCTATTCCGTCATTTTACCTGTGAAATATAATTTTATTTTCCTTTTCAAGTAATAACTGTTGATTATCTTCCGAGAAGTCCTGTTAACATAGTTGTATGCTACACACGATGGCATTACATTTCGTGTTCAATGACAAAACTTGAAAGAAAGAAACAAGATTTGTTCGCAGCAGTAACTTGTCGCCACAAATATCTTCTTTCAAACAGAAACATCAAGGCATACTTTGAATCTGGATCATCAATAAATGACCCACAGTACTAATAATTTTGGCTAAATGTCTAATGCATGCATTAAGACATTAAAACCGAATAAAAATCAAATTATCACAAACCCTGCACGAACTTCCAATGCTTCCATATGGGAGTAATCAAAATTTTCATCACTTTACAAGATGGCCGACCCTCCCTCTTTTCTTTCCCCACAAGGCTTCTTACTTGGTTTGTGTTTATGCTCCATATGTCCTATTTACTTATCTCTGATTATTAAGTACTGACTTAGCTTCAGACGGATGATATCTTGTCTGAAACTGGGGTTAGAAATGATGTGTCAAAAAATGCGTTACTTGAAGTTGTTTTATACGTGAACGTATTACACGCTGGCACAGAATATTCTTCATATAATGCAGTGGTTAAGTGCTCAGCCCGTACTAGAGAGAACCCGTGCTCGAATCCTGTAGACGAATGCTGGGAAGACTCTTCATTATAGGACATGGCAGCTGTCTTCCAAGTATTTTCTGTGTCCAAGCCAGTGGTTGCGTCTTGTATGAGCTCGCTTCTTTGCAGTACAATGTTACCAACAGTACTAGTACTTTGGTACCAGAATCCAGAGATAAGAGCAAATTACACGCGGTATGTTAGGTTAAGTCCACTACAGGTTAGAGAGGTCAATGTTAAATGTTTGTGACAGGGAAAATTGAGCGCTAGTATCGCTAATAGATGCAAACTGACCAATCAGAGAGCTTTCCTGAATTTTAAGTTACGTAAAGATGATAATTTAAAGCGAAATTGGTTTATTTTCACTTTAAAATTAAGTTAAATGACTTCTATCATTTCAAAGCATATTTAAATTTAATTTTACTTCAGTTCGTATTTTTCTGGTCCCTTAGCGATTGCAGCGAAACTAGCAGCAGAAATGTTCCATGTTCCAAACTCCCCCATAATAAAGCACATTTTCTTTCTAACATGTAGCAGAATTAACCTTACACATGGACCATTGGCAGGCTATACTGAGCTCAATCTGACTTTGTTTACAAACGTTAAAACAATATGGCGGATTGCAATCAGCTGTTCCTTTTGGTGAATTGATAAATGGGGTTATGGTCGGACAATCCACGGCCAAGTTATACACGTTGCTATGGTAACCGACAACTTATTTCACGTATCAGTATGGCGGATAGTCTCATTCCCCTTCCGTCTCAAGGCCCTACACTTCTCACCATAGGACATACGTCATCCTCCATCTATATGATTATCTAATTTCAACAGAAATATGAATTTTTGTCCTGAAATATATACTATATAAACCAAAATACATATAAGCTAGGAAATTAATTTACTCATGATATGCTGTAATTATGTAATATTGTAGTCATCAGACGTCAAATATGCCTTACGTCGTAATTACTTTTGACCACCTACTTAGGAGCCGCAGTTGGCACAGTGGATAGAGCACTCGCCTCCCACAAATGCGATTCAGGTTTGATTCCCTGCGAGGTCGGTCCCCCGGTTTTCGCATGTAGGAATCGTGCCGGATGATGCCATTGGTCAGCGGATTTTCTTGGGAATCTCGCGTTTTCCTCTCCCCTTCAATCCGACACTGCTCCGTACTCATGTCGTGTCATCCCTCACCTGTGATAAAGACGTAGGTGTAAGTTCTGACCAAAATTTATTTGCTTTACCTCGCCACCTACATTAATTGGAAACGTCAATGTTACAACTGAGAATTCCCAGGAATTATGTAAAGGTAAAACTTTGTACATTATTAAGCAACCTTGCATGAATATCTGCAAGGACACGTGAACGAAGGAATGAAAGGCAGCTGCAGATGAATGTTTAACGAGAAACTCTCGACGGTGTAGCCGACCAGAGACGTCAGTAATTCATTCTGCCGGAGGCTGTCTCAGCACTTAAGGGGGTCGCTCGGCCGCGTGCATTTTTAAGTAGGAGAGCTGTTTGGATTCGCCGTGAATAAAAGATGGCGAGTGCGTTGGAGCGCAACTAGCATCGATCCGCAGGCTCGTTTAATTACACACCCTAGCTCCACAGAACTACAAAGAAAACGTCACAGAGCTTTGTTGGACGGCAACTTCAGCACATTGCAACACGTCTCTCCTTCCGTCTTGGAAACTGCCGTTGTACAGAGAACATTTCCTACTGAACCAATGAAAAAGTCGTGTGGAAATTATTGTTCGGGCTACGTTACCCGTCCCGTCATACGTTCAATGCCCATTATCAAAGCAATGAAATAAATAATACAGGAATGCATAGAAAACGAACAAATAATCATTAATTTTATATTATAGCTAAGTTAAAATATATTGTAATAATTACAATTTAATATATAAACACACATTACGGACACACACACACACACACACACACATATATATATATATATATATATATATATATATATATATATATATATAATTTATGACTGAACACTTGCTATCCATAATTTATGGAAATATTCTTCTGAAACCAATGTTAAAATCCGGTGTTACTAAGATTGCAGAATTTTTTTATTTCTTCCTCACTCCATATTTGGCCAGATATATTTGAAAATATTTCAATAGGGACTTAACTAATTACATTACCTTTCATTACTCATATTGTATTAGAAGTATTAAAGCGTAATTATTAAATCATTAATCTAATTCAAGAATTGATCCAATGATTACCTCTGAACTGATATAATACAGACTAAATAACTCCCAATACCGATTTAGTCCATAAAAAGGCCTATAATCGTAAAATTTAATGTTTCCACTTAGGAACATTCTCGACTATTCATCATGTCTTTAATTTATTTAATGAAAACGGAAAATTATAACAAACGGGGTGACACAGCCTCTTAAAATTGACGCAATTTAAAAATTAGCTTGTGGTTACTGTAGGATATTCAGAGTAGAGTTGTCAAGCAAAATTTATTTCTTTATCCTCCACCATCTACTTTACAGACTATTTACAGCATTCTTTCACTTGTTCTAAGATAATAGTTTTGATGGTTTTACAGTTAGACTGTAATTACTGAACAATGAAACTCTTCAAATTACAATGTTAAATGAGTCGGTAATTTGTGGCGCAACGTTCCTTTTATTTACATGGACGATGAATGTCGGTGACTCATTGTTTGCTGAGATAATTAACATGTTAAGGTTTTAAATAATACTAAACAGATTTGACTGGTACATATTTTGCACATGATGTGCAAATAGACAGAAGAAAAATATTTCGCAAAATTGTTGGATCTATAAAACAGCAATATCTTATGGGGATTATCAAATTACCCATTAAAGTAGTTATTGTATTTGTCTAGAACTGAACATGAAGTACTTCACAAGGAAGATACATTCATTGGAACTGAGGAAATTGTGGCGATGTAGACCTATGTAAAGATTAAATTCCAGTTTATAAATGGTGGTTTCTCTTATAACTTAAAAATATTAGCTGTCAATTACAGAAAGTAAATGTCAAAAATGTTGTCATTGTTTATTAGTATCAGACAAAATACATCTAAGCATTTGTGCATGTATGTTGTATTATTTTATTTGAGTTACACGTACATCGCTGCTCAAATTGTTATGTTGAAGAAACAGTCTGCTCTGTGGCGTAAAACATAATCTGTTAAAACCGTAAGATTTCATTACTAGTTGTTGAACAATGAAAAATTATTTGCAAACATATAACACCGATGTATGGGAGGGTTGAAAAAAATAGGTATGATAAAATTGTTTTAGTATACATAAAAGGTTCCAAACCCATAAGTTTAAGAGAAACAGTCAATGTTTACATATTTTACCAGAGTCGTTTAGTAACAGCGCTAAACATTTGTTCTATTTTCAAGATGAAATATGGTAAGTGACCCGTATTGTGTATGGGTTAAAAACTGCCCGTATTTTTTTAGAGAGTTTTTTACAGTGCATTTTATAAACTTGCTTAGATAAGCTTCATACACTCATACTTATGCTTATGGTTCGGTGCTCAGCTACAGCGTAGTAAAAAGAAACAAAAATTAAAAACAACAAACCTTTAGCAGCCGCTTTACGTACCAGCACCGCATGAATGAAGATGTTTGTGACATCGCAGGCTCATTGAGCGCAGTAATAAGTGCTTCATCTGCCGTGTACTTTCTGTGTGTGTGATATGGCATAGTGTAAGATGGGTCATAAATTGTGAAATAAGTTCTTAAAGGAATAGGAGGTGCTACAGAAAGCAGCAAAATCTATAGAAAATGTCCTGATCAACGCCCTTCAGTTTATAGTTCCCGAGTGCAGAGGTTCAACGTTGTATTGGTTGTATCTATGCCAGTCTTGCTGGAATATTCCAGTCAGAGAAATGCTGATATTGCGCTCTACAGGGAGTGCTGCAAAAATTCCTTAATACATGATTGAACTAGTCTGATGACATTAATACTCTGTGAGTATTGCATCGTATTTATAGCTGCATTTAACGTACGCCATCGCAGCTCAACACTGTATATTGAAGTTGGCTGTAATAGTGTAACAAAACACGTAACACAACTCATATAACTCCAGGCACATATCTCAAATTGTCTTACATTAAAAAATTTCACAGATTGAATGAATGAAACTTACCAATCGAAAAAAAATCTACATGCACAAAGGAGTTAATTTACTTTAGATATGAAATAAGAATATTTTTTCTACGTTTTATCAATATCTCAACTAAAACACTCACCAACATTAAAATACCTAATATTTGTAAATGTGTTTAAACCGAATGGCTCGTATTTTCTCTCTGTGTACTTACCATAACATTACGGTGAACACACGGTATATAATACTGTTAGATTATTTACTTATTGTTGCTTACATTTGGAGTAAGGGTTTTCTCAGTTTATTTCTGAATGGAGAGAGACTTTTTAAAAGTTTTACGACTTTTCACTGAGAAACTCTGTGCGAAACTGAAAATTACTAAACCTAAAAACGGGAAACCTAACTTAAAATGTATTTAAACATTCACATACATTAAGCGTAAATATGAAAACACAAAATAATTCACTTTAAAATACGAGCAATAAAAGATAAGGCAGACGGCTGCTTTCGAAATGGAAGTAAACTGCTACATGTGTACTGAAATGATGGAAAACTGTTTATATGTAATGCCAGTTTTGTTTGAAAATAGAATAAAATTTTTAATGCCAGGCTAGAGGAAATCGTACTGGTCGAATACTGACATAGAGCTAATTTAGACGGTTTATTAAATACAGGTCTATCATCCGTCTATAGTCACTAAACATCAGATTCTGTAACGAAAAACTCCACGACTTATTGAACTGATATAATCTCAACTAATCCTTTTTTAAAGTGTAAGTAAGGGTCATTGTAAGAAATACTGTAATATGGTAACTATTGAGTTAAAGGATAGCATTAACTACTTCTCTTCATTGAAATTTCCCTGTCCTAATCTTCAATAACTTACACATAATATATTGTAACATGAGATAGGTACACGGGCCTGCTTCCTATATTTTGTGAAGTTGGCATTTCTATAACACAAACCAGCAGGTGACAATACCTGCTTCAGAGAAGTAATACGGTAGTTAAAATTAGTTCATGATGATTGTAAAGAAAAAAGAAATAAAAATTCAGAAATAAGTTTTTATATCAAGCTGAAACGATAATTTAGTTATAATATCGTGAAACAACGCACAGATTTAACAACGAATAATGTTTGGTGGAGAGTGCATAAAACTTCGGAAGGATATATTCAAGGGAACATTTTGTGTTGTTTATGTAATAATGTGTGCACATTGTGTATATTAAAATAGTTAACACAAATATACGAAGACAGGTTTCAGTAAGGAAAAAAAGCTGACGGTAAACTGTTCGTGTTCCGTATCGTTCCAGGGATGTCTGCTCGGCTCTCGTGTTCGTTTATTAGTCCTCAGCGGGCGACAGTAATTGCCGCCTGCTAATGAGCTACAGGGGCCCGCAGCGCTGTGTTGAGATGCGGGTTGCGTGCCGCAAGTATTGCAGGATGAAGTCGCGAGAGGATTGATGGTAGCAGGCTCGGGTTTTATGTTATTGGGCTTTACACCTCATCTACAGACAGGTCGTAAGAGGCGGTTACACGCAAATATACACAAGGACGGAAACTGGAAAGAAAATTGGTCACGGCTTTCGTTATATAACTATCCGAGAATACTAGGAGCGATTTCGGGAAACAATGGAATTCCGAATTGATGACGAGCAAAGCCGGAATTCAAACGCACAGCTTCGAATAATGTGAGCACTGTTAAAACCCTTATCACTTTATTTCTTTAAAATGTTCTACACTATCCTTCAATATTTAAATATTTATTATGAAAATACATGAGTAACAATCAAAGTGTATAAGTACTATTACAGTTACTATAACGTATGGACAACAGACCGGTTTAATTGTTGTTTTTTTATCATGTCACTGTGGTACAAAGGTTAGAGTGTCTGCCTGGTAATCTTAAGGTCGTGGGTTTGAATCCCGGCGGATTCGAGACATTTTTCCGACTACTAAACGTCAAGATCTCGAGAAAACACAGGACATAAGATAATTTCCTATTTCTGAATAATGGAGTGCCAGTCATTTAAAGCAATTAAATCTTTGTGAGAAAAACAGATTGTCCGTAATTTTACTACGATTTCTGGATATTATGTTCTCTGTAATTTTCAGTAATTTCACGAAAATTTTTTTCTAACAGTGTATACGCCCATATAATCCACTTATCCTCAGTGTACGCTGGCCACTTCTTGTGGGAACAACTAAAAATGTACATATATCCCACTTTGTCAATGGCATTGTTGTTTTAACCAGTGAAATATTTCACGTAACGTTACTCCAAGAAAATTAAATATCTATTCCTTAGCTCCTGCGAGATTGACTGCCATAATCCCAGTTTTTATTCTATTTTATGCTCCGTGTGCAATAAAAACACGTTCCTGCAAAATTAAATATAATTAAATGTGTGTAAACACTGTACTCAACTATAGTCAGCATGCATCTCATG